>SZWC01014125.1:36079-52235 GCA_023375785.1 Penium margaritaceum | reverse complement strand
ACACACACACACACACACACACACACACACACACACACACACACACACACACACACACACACACACACACACACACACACACACTCACCATCACTGCATGTGACTAATCTCAAGTGAAGCTCTTGGACACAGTATTAAGTAAAATTCCATTGGATTATGCACTGTAGGCTTCTTAGTTGAGTGTAAGAAATTCTGCCTGTTGTGTACAGCCAGAACTTGTTTAAGAGCCCAATGGCTGTGATCAGCATAACTTGCTTGGTTTATCCTCAGCAAAACATGGGGCAATGCATGGAAGAGGGAATGCACCAAAAGAAGCTCGTGGTCATTGTGGTCGACTTTGTTGTAGTCATGCATGGTTAGGTAGGTGATTGCTTGGTGGTGCCGGGGTGCTGATCATACGGGACCACACGACCAGGTTATTCCAACGTGTGAGGAAACACCAGCAACACGGTTGCCGACCGGTTCTGTTCAATCCTGGGGTGTTGGCGTTGCTGTTGTCTATTTTGTTGGCCCTAGGGGAAGCTGTTTCTACCAGGCGTGTTGTACCTACATTCTCTTGAGCTCAGTCTGCTCTTTGTCATGACTGTTGATGACCAGGGCATAGACTTCTCCTCCAGCAATGACATTGTCTCTGTGTTGCACCACACCACCGGTCACATCTTGCTTCCCGACACACGCTGTGATCGTTTTTTCCAAGCTTCCTCCATTAGACCCTCCTCTGCCACGGCTTCCCTTGTGCACATCGGGCGCTCCCTTGTCCTGGCACATACGCAGCTGCTGCATCGCAGCCTGTGCCACACCCGCACTACTGTCTTTGGCAACTTACTTCGCAATCACCCCGAGCACGGTCTATACGCCTCCACTTTTCTTGCTCCCTGTGCTGCTGATTACACTCAGGGAAAAATGCATCGGTCTCCTTTCTCTACTTCTCACACTCGCACCGCCCATTCCCTTGACCTCTTGCATGCCGACGTCATGGGCCCTTTTTCCCATGACTCCTTGGGTCGTGTTGGACGTTATGTTTGCCTCTCCAATGACTTCTTGCACATGCGCAAGGTCTTTCTCTTGGACAAAAGAGTGATGTTTGCACCATCCTCAAGTCATGGCTGCCTCAGGCTGAACTCTCCTATGGTTTTTTTGTGTGCATATTTTATTGTGACTGTATTGGCGAGTTCATGGGACCAACTGCGGGATGTGTATGGAGCCCTTGGCTCCTAACACACCCCAGAAAAGCTGCGTCTTTGAGCGTTGGAATCGTACTTGTTGACATTTTTTGCACCCCTTTTTCTCTACGTCTTACCGCCCTCTTCTCTTCTCCTCCGAGGCCATGTCCTGTATGATGTGGGTCTGGAACCGTGTTTCCACGGTCCAATTTCCCCGTCACATCACCCCCTTTGCACCCTGGTTTGGTCACTGGGTGGAATTGCATCTTGCTTGTGTTTGGGGTTGTGTCACTGAGTTTTGGCTCCTTGAGGACCTTCACGATGGCAAGCTCAGCCAACATGCTCGTCTCCACACATTCGTTTGTGTTTGTACCATGTCTAGGGCTTGGCACTTCTAGGATGATGACTGGTCTCACGTCATTGTATCGTGCAACGCGTTTCTCTTTGAGAACTTATTTTGGTATGAGTTATCCCGTTTTGCTCCATCCTCCTCTCTTTCCTTGCTTCGTTGGCTTAGGGGGGGGGGGATATGCATCTACCTCAGTGTCCAGTCTCAGGGTCTCAATGCCTCCCCCCTCTGGCAATGTTCCTTCTACCAATCCTCTGTCCTCTGCACAGCCATCACCGGTCACTTCCACTAGCAGTGAGTCTCCACATCTATCCTCCCTATCTAGCACCCGGACTGGTTCCTCCCTAGATTCATCGCTGGTCTTTGCATCTTCTGCCCTATCACATCTACAGTCGGTATAGGTGTCTTCCATTGTCAGTGCTCCAGGACATTCCCCTCCTGATTCACCTCCCAACTGCATGTAACAGACAATAGAGATTGTCAATGTGCCATTGTCTCGTCTTGAGTCATAGGCCCCTGTTGTCAGCCCAGAGTCATACACATGTGGAGGGAGTTTTTTTCTCTCTCCATCAACAGTTGATCTCTCAATTCTCTCAGTATTGCACACGCTCCTTTGTATCCTCCTTTACCGCTGGGTCCTCCACCAACGGTAAAGGAGGACCAGTGGGTGTGCAAGGACTGCACATCCCAGTGCATCGAGACCAGTGGGTCCTCCACCAGACCCACTGGTCTTGATGCACAGGGATATGCACTCCTTGCACATGAGTTTTTTAGCACCCTCGATGCTTCTGTACCAGGGTATGTCGTTGCATGGTTTGCAATGAGTGGCCTCCCCTCACTTCCACCAGAGCCTTCCACAATTTGGAAGGCTTGAAAGGCAGCTGATGCTGACTTTTGGGAAAAGGCCATGCACAAAGAATTGAGAGCTCTCAATGAGCATGACGTCTTTGAGCTTGTGGAACTTACGCAAGAAGCAAGGTAGTTTTAGCTCACTGGATCCTTGGACACATGTTGAAGCCTGATGGGATGGTCAACCGATACAAGGCTTGCCTAATGGCAAAAGGGTTATCTCAGGTCACTAGGATTGATTTTGACGAGACGTTTGCTCCAGTAGGGTGGTATACAACCTCCCGTGCAGTTTTGAGCCTGATTGCACAACATGACTGGGAATTGGAGCAGATGGACGTCAACAATGCATTCCTGCATGGACGTCTTGACGAGAGAACACAGCCATCTAGATCCATCGATGGCACGAGCAATGTGTGGCAGCTGCAGAAGGCTCTATACAGGCTGAATCATTTTTCGCACTGTTGGAACATGGCAATCTCCTCCACTCTTGAGAAAGGTGGCTTTTGCCGTAGCACCGTTAACCCAACCCTCTCCGTCAAAGCCATTTGTGGCCAACGTCATGTACGTCGATAACTTGCTCATTGCCTCTCCGAGCCCCGCTGCCATCGAGTTGGTCAAGGCTCTCCTATAATCCGCATACAAGATGGAGAACTTGGACCCAGTTTGCGTGTTTCTCGGCATGGAGCTATAATGTGATCGCCGGCGTCGCACTATGCATGTGCATTTGGTTGTTTATGCTCGCAGCCTTGGAGAGCACTTCACCTCCTTGCTGGCCGATACCACACAACGTCTACTCGATGACCCTAGCTAGACAACGCCTACTGAAGTCTCCCGATTCATCACAACTGGGGGAGACAATGGATGCTACCGATTACCTCAGCATAATCGAGTCCCTCATGTACAATGCCACTACAACTCGAGCACATGTGGCCTTCTCGGTCAACTTCTTGGCTCATCTATTTAAACAGCCTCGTTGAAAACACCTTGAGGCTGCTTGGTGCATTGCCTGTTACGCGCTCTCCAAAACGCATGTTGGGCTCTGCTATGACGCACATCCCTCTGTGGTTGTTGATGGCTACACGAATCGTGACTTGGCACGTGACACAGATGCACGCAATCGCACATGGCACATCTTTCACGTTGGTGGGAAGAGTGGAATTCAGGATTGTGTTGCCTGCAACACAAGTGAGGTCGAGCACGTGGCACTTGGCACAGGTATGTGTGAGAACATGTGGCTTTATTGCTTGTTGCGTGAGCCCATCCACTGCATGACTCTACGCTACGACAACCAAAGCACAAAGACAATCACTGAGCACGATGGCATGCATCATTCTCGCAGGAAGCACATCAAAATTGAGCATCACTTTGTATGCAAGTGCATTGCTGCCGGAGAAGTTCAGGCTTTTGGGGTCGATACTCATCAACAACGTGAGGACTCGTACCAAGGCTCTCAACACTCGTATTTGTAAGGCAGTTGTGCATGTTGTTGGCCTGTTGCGTACTCGTGATAACCCCGATTGATGTTGCTATGTCTCTTTTTTGCTTGTGCGTTGTCTCATGGGTTTCTGTCATTCTAGCTCTCATGTGCGTGTACCCTATTCGCCTGTGGGTCTTGGGGGAGTGTTGTTGATGGGTCACTTGCGTGTAAAACCCGCAAGTGCCCCCCCCCCCCCCCCCCAACACACACACACACACAAAAGCTGGAAAACCTAGGCATCAGGTTGGGGCAGCAGCGTTGTTGATGCAGCGTGCAGGCTTCCATGCTCGTTGCTTAAGTCAGCTGCCCCCTCAGTCTGCTGCTCTAGAGTCTAAGTCTGGAAGCTCTGGGTTTGTTACTTAGAAACGCGCGTGCCAGTGTTAGCGCCAGAAAGCAGCTGAAAACTGAAAGTGACTGATTAGTAATCAAGAATGAGCCACAATGGGAGACCCCTCCAAGTTCTAGCTCCTCCCCACTAGTGTAGAACTTGTTACTCAGCTAACCAGCCAATCGGAAAAGAGTCCTAGACCTATTTTCTGGCAGGCAGGGTTTTCTCGGTGAGCCCTGCCAGACGCCCGACAGCCCAAAACCCCGGGCGTCGTCCGTTTTGCCTGAAAACTGGACCATACCATAATACCAACGCTGCAAACGCAGTCGTGCGGTCAGAATCAGCTAGAAAAATAGTAGCGAAGAGTTATGGCTCCCCGAACCCGGGCAGTGCCTACGACACTTAGTGACGTCAAGCAGGGCCACACAGCGGGAGACATGGACCTTAGGCATAGCATGACGATGCAGACGCAATGCCACAACCATAAACAATGCTGAGTGCATGGAAATAACATCTGCATTGGCAGTGACCGCCGGCGGCCCGACCGCCGCGGAGGCCTGCCGATGGAGCTGAGCGCATCGACGTAGGGAGGAGGCTTCAGCAAACGGTGCGTGGGCCTCAGCGCTCGTCGGGTCCACCGAGCGACACTCCAGCGGCGTCGAGTCTCCCCGTCAGTCATCCGCACGCCGATGTACACAAGCCGGGAGGACACAACAGAGTACAATGAGAGATGCGCGAAAACCAACACTCCCCCATGACTCACAGGCGTAGTGCACGTGCGGGCAGAGACACAGACAACGACTAGACTCCCCCAGACCACGCAGAGATGCAAGCAGGGATAAAGAGAGCAACTCAGGGACGCACTCCGACCGAACTCACAGCCTTCTTGAACGAGTCATGCTCCAGTGCCTTGGTCAAGAAGTCAGTGAACTGCCGTGCTGTCTCAACCCACACGATGCTGATGGTGCCGTCATGCAACAACGAATGCACATAGTGATACTCAACGTTGATGTGCTTTGTGCGTGTGTGATGCATGCCGTCATTGTCGGCGATGGCCATGGCACTCTCATTGTCACAATGCAAGGTGATGGATGGGACAGGTTGATGCAACTCGGACAACAAACGACGCAGCCACACACTCTCACACGCGCCTGAGCCAAGAGCCACGTACTCAGCCTCAACAGTGCTGCGTGCAATGCACCCCTGCTTGCCACTGTGCCAGGACATAGCTGTGTCGCCAATCAGAAAGATCCAGCCTGTGCGACTCTTACCGTCCGGATTGCCGGCCCAGTCACTGTTGGTGTATCCCACCGCGACCACAGACGGCTGACAACGGAACATGAGACCTCGCCGAGGAGTCGAGACAACATAGCGCAGTACTCAGATCGCGGCCTCGTAGTGAAGGTGACGCGGCTCCTGAGAGAACTGGGCCAGGAGGTTGACGGCGAACGCGATGTCTGGGCGCGTCGTCGTCGCCAGGAAAATCAGTGACCCGATGACTCGCAGGTACGTGGTCACGTCAACTGGCTCCCCCACAACAGTTGGGTTAGAACTCTTCAGCTTCACCTGGCCATCGGGTGACATGGGTGAGGATGCGCTCGGCACGAGTGGCAGATCTTCCGCAAAGCAGGTGGACAGAGTCTGCACATAGGCGGCCTGGTGGATGTGCAGGACGCCTTGGGAGCGATCATGCTCGAGCTCCATGCTCAGGAAGACTCTGGCAGATCTGAGATCCTTCATCTGGTAGGCGACGTGTAGCAAGTCCTTGACGCGCTGGATGGCAGCCGTGTCTGGCGACGCAATGATGAGATCGTCGACGTAAACCAGAACAGCGGCGAAAGTCTGGCCTCGCGGACTGACAAACAGTGCAGGGTCAGCGGTGCTGCGCTGGAGTCCGCCCCGAAGGAGTGTGCTGCTGATTTCTTGGTTCCAGCACCTAGGCGACTGCTTCAGGCCATAGAGGGCCTTCCGCAGTCGCCAGACTCGCCCAGTGCCGTTGTCGAAGGCTGGGGGTTGCACCATGTAGAGCTCCTCACCCTCCAGTGAGCCATGGAGAAACGCGTTACTCACATCCATCTGATGCAGCTCCCACCCATGCCGAGCGACCAGGCTGAAGAGCGCCCGGCTAGTGGAGAACTGGCCAACTGGGGCAAAGATCTGGTCATAGTCGACCCCAAGAATCTGGGCAAACCCCTTGGCTGTAAGGCAGGCCTTGTACTTGTCCAAGGACCCGTCGGGCTTCCACTTGCGCCGAAAAACCCACTTGGCGCCGATGGCCTTCCGACCTGGAGGAAGGTCGACGAGGTCGTACACATGGTGCTGTCGGATAGCTACGAGCTCATCGGCGCAGGCACCGTCCCAGTGTGCGGCCTCAGGAGAGGCTCGTGCCTCGCGCAGGGTGGCTGGGTCCTCTGGGCGTGCTGTGGAACGGACTGAGAGAGCGTGTGCATCTCCAGCGCCTGGTGGGATGCTCGCGAGTGCAGCCACGGCAGCGTGCCGATGCTCGTGATGGAGCATGGCGTAGCCCAGTGCGGAGCCCGGGTGAAAGTCTGCAATGATGGCCGAGGTGGTCAAGCCGAGGGCCTTGGTGCCAGGATCCCCACTCACGACTGTGGGAGTGGAGGAGACACGTGGAGCCACGGGGGGTCGAGGCGCTACGGAGCATGGTGTGACAGTCGGCATGCTCCTCGACGATCTGGGTCGGAGGCTGCCGCGTGGGCCACGCGTGTAGCGTGGTAGGGCCGGAGATGGCACTGAGTCCGACGGGCCAATGGAGGCAGACGGGGTTGCTGGTCTGGAGGGGCCAGCGGATGCAACCAGGGCAGCAGGCCCGGAGGGGCCAGCGGATGCAACCGGGACAGCTGGCCCGGATGGGCCAGCGGACGCGACTGGAGCTGCCGGTCCGGAGGGACCAGCGGACGCGACTGGGGCTGCTGGCCCGGAGGGACTGGCGGGCACGTCTGGGACTGCCGGACGGGAGGGGCTAGCGGACACGAGTGGGGCTGCCGGCCCGGAGGGACCAGCGGACGCGACTGGGGCTGCTGGCCCAGAGGGACTGGCGGGCGCTTCTGGGACCGCCGGACCGGAGGGGCCAGCGGACACGACTGGGGCTGCCGACTCAGAGGGACCAGCGGACGCGACTGGGGCTGCTGGCCCAGAGGGACTGGCGGGCGCTTCTGGGACCGCCGGACCGGAGGGGCCAGCGGACACGACTGGGGCTGCCGACTCAGAGGGACCAGCGGACGCGACTGGGGCTGCCGGCTCAGAGGGACTTGGGGATGTGTCACCCGGAAGCGACAGGACGGAGGACGGACTCACTCCTCCACGCGATGGGATAGACACAGATGAGCCAGAGCAAATGAGGTCGCGAGAAAACAGATTCTCGAAGAAGAGTGCATCCCCAGACTCGACGATGCAGTGCCGGGAGGGATCCCAGAAGCGCCAGGCCTTCGACTGACGAGAGACACCGAGGAAGGTGCAGGGACGTCCGCGAGGGGTGAGCTTGCCGCCCTGCTGCGGGACGGGCAGCCACACCACGGCCACGCAGCCCCAGACGCGAGCCGGGCGGAGGTCAGCGCGCTGACCGCACCAATGCTGGTACGGCGTGGACTGGCGGGGAAGGGGACCGTGGGGAATCCGGTTCCAGACCCAGGTCATGTAGGCCATGGCTTCAAAGTAGAAGCCATCGGAGAGACCGGACTCGATCCGCATGGTGCGGACAGCGTCGGCCATGGTACGGTTCCACCGTTCGGAGAGACCGTTCTGGGCGGGCGCGTAGGGTGCTGATGTCTCATGGTGGATGCCGCGTGAGGCGAGAAAGGTCCTGGCCTCGCCCATGTATTCACCACCGCGATCAGAGCGAAAGCGGCGAAGAGGGCGGCCACACTCGCGCTTTGCAAGGACAAGCCAGTCCTGGATGGTGCGGGCGACATCGCTCTTCTGTCGAAAGCAGAAGACCCAGCGGTAGCGAGAGTAGTCGTCAGTGAGGGTGAGGACATAACGGCCGTGCTCGCTGACGGACTTGGTGGGGAGAGGGTCCATGACGTCCGAATGGACAAGGACAAGAGGGGCGGACGCACGGGAGGAAGACAACGGGTACGTGGACCGGTGCATCTTCCCCTGAGCGCAATCAATGCACTCAGTGGGGTACGGGAGGGGGAAAGTCCTGGTCAAGGCCCTTGGCCGGCTGGGTGCGGAGCATGCTGTCTACGGTGGCAGAGTGGACGTGGCAAAGGTGGCGGTGCAAGAGGCGAGTGTGCGAAGGATAAAGCGTGCTGGTGAAAAACACATGGCCTGTGGGGGCCGACGGGGAGGAGACGGAGGGGGAGGAGGAGAGACGGGACACATGCCACAGGTTGCCACGGGCGGTGGCGTGCAGTACTACGAGACCAGACGGACGCAGCGACACAGTGCCAACACCACGCAAGTGCACACCGTCCATGCTCATGCGGTCAAGTGCAGTGACGAACATGAGGCTGAGCTCGAGACCAAGGACGAAGAGGACATCGGTTAGAGAGACGTCACCGGCAGGACCACGGAAACGAACAATGCCAACACCACGGATAGGCAACACCTGTCCGGAGCCCGTCCGGACACCGGAGACATCGCCTACAGGACCGAGCATGTGATGCGTGGCCCTGGAGTTGATGATCCAGGTGTCAGCGGGGTCCTGGACCAGGGTCGCCAGGCCGCTAACGGTCACATTGCAGCAAGCAAGGGACGCAGACGCGGTGGAAGGAGGCGCGAACCGAGACTGCCAATCGTCAAGCCATGCAACATCGTCATAGGAAGGGGTATAGGAGACCACGAGAGACGATGCGACAGACGAGGAAACGGGACACGACCATAGATCAGTCTCAGCCATACAAGGCGGGACAGGAGAGCAAGAGGTGATGCAACTCGCACTTCCCTGGGGAGGAGGGCGCGTCAGGCCGAGCTGGAGCGCGATGAACGGCTCCTGCTGACGCTCACGGGAGGACGGCCCAGGAGTGTAGACCGAGTGTGGAGTGACGGCATCGGAGCCCGGGTAAGGGAGGGACAGCGCCGGTGTCCGGAACAGAGGCGCCGACGGCTGTGGGTAGTACTGCTGCGACGCGGGTGTCTGCGGGATTGGCGGAGCTGTCGGAGTGGCGGAGCTGCTGGACGAGGTCGAGGTGTTAGGGCCAGCAGCATCAACGGCGGCAGAGGCAAGGCGGCGCTCCCACTGGCGACGCATGGTGGCGATGACGCGCGCCTCGTCCGTTGGGAGGGGGCACGTGTACCACCCGTGCCCGGGTTGGCCACAGTTGTGGCAGACCGAACCACCACCGCTGGACCCGGTCGACGGCTGCTACTGCTGCTGTTGTGGCGGACCCTTGCCTTTCTTTTTCTAGCTCTTCTTCTTCTTCCCTGAAGACGATGAGGTAGCTGCGGCGGGGGAGGCGACGGCCACGGAGGCAACGACAGGGGAGGCGACGGCGGGGGATGCAAGAGCCTCCGTGCGATGGAGCTGGGACTCCTGGCGAGCTTCCTCAATGCGGAGGAAGAGCTCGTTTGCCCAGTGCATGAGGGTGCCTTGGGCCGCCATGGTGGAGAGGATGTCCTGGGGGTAGTGCACGAAGACGTCCGCGTATGCGCTGGTGGCGCCGCGCTTGATGGTGAGGAGCGTGGACAGAGGGGGTGGAGCAGATTTGCCGAGACGACGAAGGATGTCCTCCGCCCGCTGCCAGTAGGCAGTGACCGTCTCGGTCTCCCCCATGTGCAGGGAGTTGAACTCCCGGAGCAGACAGCTGATCTTAGCCTCGCTGGACAGGCGATGGGGCCTGGTGAGGACGTGCCATGCGGCTGCAGGGTCTGGGATGTCGCCAGAGGTGAAGTCGTCGAGGAAAGGCTCTAGGGCCAGGCGGGAAGCTGGAGGGGCGACTTGGACGAGGGCACGGATGGCGCGACCAGCGTCATACAGCTGGTCGGCCTGGGTGGAGTCATAAGGGAGGGTGTAGTATGCCCACAGGCCCTCACCTTGCGCCCAGATCCGGAAGCTGAGCTCCCACCTCCGGAACTGCTCGCCGACCTGAAGCGGCGGCGACGGCGTCTCAAAGTCCTTCTGCCTGCGGCCGGCGTCCAGAGTGGGGCCAAGGACTGAGGTCACTGTCTACCGCTGGCGCTGAGTCTGCTACTGTACCAGGTGGTACGTGGCAGCAGACACAGCTAGGCTGGCGTGCCCTGGAGGGATGAACGACGGCGGTGCACTGGTGGCAGTCTGGGAGGCTACTGGCTGCAGCGCTGCAAGCTGCTGTGTCAAGGCGGTGAGCTGTTGCTGAAGAGCAACGAGGGGGTCAGGGTTGTCGCCAACGACCCCAGTGGGCTGCTGCTGCTGCTGCTCCTGCTACTGCTGCTGCTGCTACTAATGCTGCTGGTGGTGCTGCTGCTGGTGCTGCTGCTGCTGCTGCTGCTGCTGCAGTCGCTACAAGAAAGGGGGGGTAGGGGTCCCCCCAACAGAGGAGGACCCCTCCCCACCAGGGCTAACAGCCATGGTTTGGTGTCCCTTGTTCTGCTTTTTTTTTGTCTTTATGTTTCTGATATCAGTATTGGCTTGGGGCGGTAGGAATTCTACCCACCCTTTGGTTGTCTTCCCCCTTTTGTTTTTTTTCTTGTTTTTTTTTTCGTTGATGATGTCAGCCATGACGTCAGCAGCAGGATGCTGATGTCAGCAGCGGCGGTTGTCACGGCTGTTGTTGCTGTTGTTGTTGCTGATGCTGTTGCTGTTGCAGCCGCTACAGCTGCTGCTACTGCTGCTGCTACAGCTGTTGGTGCTGCTTCCGCTGTGGCTGCTGCTGCTGCTGACGCAGGTGTTGCTACTGCTGCTGTTGTTGCAGCTGCTGCTGTTGCTGCTGCTGCGGCTGCGGCTGCTGCTGCGGCTGCGGCTGCTGCTGCTGTTGCTGCGGCTACAGTTGCAGCTACAGCCCGCTGCTGCTGCTGCATGCTGCTGCAGTTGCTGCGTGCTGCGGCTGCTGCTCGCTGCTGCTGCGGGCTGCTGTTGCGGGCTGCGGGGTGGGGGAATTTTTTTTGTTTTTTTTTTGTTTTTGTTTTTCCTGTCACAGCGGGCAGCCGCCCGCTGTCTGCTGCGAGCAGCGGGCTGCTGCTCGCTGGCAGCAGCGAGCTGTTGCTCGCTGGCAGCACTTGCAGGAGCGCATCGTCAACATGGCCNCGAGGAAAGGCTCTAGGGCCAGGCGGGAAGCTGGAGGGGCGACTTGGACGAGGGCACGGATGGCGCGACCAGCGTCATACAGCTGGTCGGCCTGGGTGGAGTCATAAGGGAGGGTGTAGTATGCCCACAGGCCCTCACCTTGCGCCCAGATCCGGAAGCTGAGCTCCCACCTCCGGAACTGCTCGCCGACCTGAAGCGGCGGCGACGGCGTCTCAAAGTCCTTCTGCCTGCAGCCGGCGTCCAGAGTGGGGCCAAGGACGGAGGTCACTGTCTACCGCTGGCGCTGAGTCTGCTACTGTACCAGGTGGTACGTGGCAGCAGACACAGCTAGGCTGGCGTGCCCTGGAGGGATGAACGACGGCGGTGCACTGGTGGCAGTCTGGGAGGCTACTGGCTGCAGCGCTGCAAGCTGCTGTGTCAAGGCGGCGAGCTGTTGCTGAAGAGCAACGAGGGGGTCAGGGTTGTCGCCAACGACCCCAGTGGGCTGCTGCTGCTGCTGCTCCTGCTACTGCTGCTGCTGCTACTAATGCTGCTGGTGGTGCTGCTGCTGGTGTTGGTGCTGGTGCTGCTGCTGCAGTCGCTACAAGAAAGGGGGGGTAGGGGTCCCCCCAACAGAGGAGGACCCCTCCCCACCAGGGCTAACAGCCATGGTTTGGTGTCCCTTGTTCTGCTTTTTTTTTGTCTTTATGTTGCTGATATCAGTATTGGCTTGGGGCGGTGGGAATTCTACCCACCCTTTGGTTGTCTTCCCCCTTTTGTTTTTTTCTTGTTTTTTTTTTCGTTGATGATGTCAGCCATGACGTCAGCAGCAGGATGCTGACGTCAGCAGCGGCGGTTGTCACGGCCGTTGTTGCTGCTGTTGTTGCTGATGCTGTTGCTGTTGCAGCCGCTACAGCTGCTGCTGCTGCTGCTGCTATAGCTGTTGGTGCTGCTTCCGCTGTGGCTGCTGCTGCTGCTGACGCAGGTGTTGCTACTGCTGCTGTTGTTGCAGCTGCTGCTGTTGCTGCTGCTGCGGCTGCGGCTGCTACTGCTGTTGCTGCGGCTACAGATGCAGCTACAGCCCGCTGCTGCTGCTGCATGCTGCTGCAGTTGCTGCGTGCTGCGGCTGCTGCTCGCTGCTGCTGCGGGCTGCTGTTGCGGGCTGCGGGGTGGGGGAAGTTTTTTTGTTTTTTTTTTGTTTTTGTTTTTCCTGTCACAGCGGGCAGCCGCCCGCTGTCTGCTGCGAGCAGCGGGCTGCTGCTCGCTGGCAGCAGCGAGCTGTTGCTCGCTGGCAGCACTTGCAGGAGCGCATCGTCAACATGGCCAAAGGAGGAAGCGCTGATTTGGAGCCTTAGCACCAATGATTGGGGTATTTGGCACCCGCATGAAGGAGATGGAGAAGAGCTCCATGGTGTACGGCCTTGTTATCTACGGTTTAAAAAATGCGGTAGGATATGTACAAAAGGTATGAGCCTTGTGTTTTGGCAAGGCTCGATGCAAGCCGTCCAATGAGAACGCGACTCGTTTAAAGGACCTATTGGAGGTCATGCATACCTACGTGTGCGGACCATTCAAAACAACGTCAAACAACAGCTTGAGATACTTCATCACCATTATCGATGACTGAAATAGGAAGCTCTTTGTGTAGTTCATGAAGCAAGAAGGCGATGTCCTTGACGGCCTGAAGGAGAACTTTGCATCAGTGGAGAGACAAACTGGCCAGAAGGTCAGAGCGCTACGCAGCGACAATGGAAAAAAGTACGTAGGCTGCAGCAGGTGGATAAAGCAGCAGAGAATGAAGTGGGAACGCATTGTGCCATGCTCGCCACAATCTAACGGAGTGTTAGAATGGGCGAACCAGATGCTCCTAAACATGGTGCGGACCATGCTTGTGGATGCAGGGTTACTGCGAGGGTTGTGGGCGGAGGCTGTGCGTACAGCAACCTTCTCCATCAACCTCACTCCAATAGCGGTACTTAAAGGTAAGGGAGGGTGGAAGACTTGCAAGAGGTTTTGGTTGGGCACAAGCCAAATGTGGCACATTTGAAGGTGTTCTAGTGCAAGGCGCAAACAATGGTGTAGGCGTTGTAGCGTCGCGACTGCAAGCTGGAACTGCGGACGAAGCGGAGCTTGTTTCTTGGCTACAAAAGCGCGCAAAAGGCATATCGGCTTTTGGACTCGCACATGTAAGAGATCATACGTGGTCCTGACTTTGACCTTGACGAGCAGCAAAGGCTGTAGCAAAAGGAGCAACGACATGCGCATTGGGAAGAATCCAGAACAGAGGGAGTGGTTCTACCTCCTTGACTACGAGAAGGAACCGGCAAACGCAGAGGTTTAGGATGTAGCGTCTGAGCACAGTGGTAGACAAAGTATAGTAGTTGACGTGGAGGAATCCAACGACGATGCAGCTGGGCTGCAGATTTGGCACAAAGATCCGTCGGGGGAGGAACTACGGGTACAGAAGCGTGCACTCCTAGCGAAGTTCACATAGGACATCATAGAAAAATCCTCCGGATGTACCGCCTGTTTGGTCGATGTTTCGTTGGAGCCGGAGACCCTGGGGAAGCCGTCCGGTTGATGTTTCACAAGAGTGAGCAGAGTTGGAAGGATCGCACAAGAGTGACGAGGCCCTACTAAAACTGTTGTGTCACAGCGGGAGGTAGCGGAGAGCAGGGAAGCGCTTTGTCGCATGCACTGGTCAATGGATTGGCATGACGCGGTGCATGCTAGCTGCATCAATGGAGCCAATGACCATGCAATTGGCGCTTGCATGACCCAAGGGGAAGCAATGGGACGCCACCATCAAGTTAGAGTTGGTGTCCATTCCTGAAAACGACACATGGGAGCTGATTGACAAGCCGGAACGCAGCAAGGTCATCGGCTCCAAATGGGTGTTCAAAACCAAGTTCACTAAAGGTGTGGTGGACAAGTACAAGGCATGGCTCGTGGCGAGGGGTACGTATAGCTTAAGGGGAACTACTTGGATGAGACGTTTGCCCTTGTTGCCAAGTTTACAAGCATAAGGCGATCCTTGCGGTGGCAGCCACAAAGGATATGGAGCTCCACCAGATGGACATAAAGACAACCTTCTCAAACAGAATCGTCGACAAAGAAATCTACATGGAGGTGCCGGAGGGGGTTGAAGTACTGGAGGTAAACATGTGCAAGCTGCAAAATTCCTTGTATGGGGTAAAACAATTATCCGAATGCCAGCGGGCTGCTGCTCGCTGCTCGCTCGCTGCGAGCTGCGAGCAGCAACAGACACGGTTGGCTGCTGCCAGCAGCTGCTCGCTGTTGCTGCTGCTGCTGCAGCTGGCTGCTGCTGCGGCTCGCTACTGCGGCTGCTGCAGCCCGCTGCTGCTGCTGCACGCTGCTGCAGCTGCTGCGTGCTACAGCTGCTGCTCGCTGCTGCTGCGGGCTGTTGCTGCAGGCTGCTGCTGCGCACTGCTGCTCTTGCTGCTGCTGCTGCTGCGGGCTGCTACTGCTACGGGCTGCTGCGAGCTGCTGCGAGCTGCTGCTTCTGCCTGCTGTTGCTGTTGCACGCAGCTGCTGCTGGCTGCTNTCGGGGAGCCCTGCCAGACGCCCGACAGCCCAAAACCCGGGCTTCGTCCATTTTGCCTGAAAACTGGACCATACCATAATACCGACGCTGCGAACGCACTCGTGCGGTTAGAATCAGCTAGAAAAATAGTAGCAAAGAGTTATGGCTGCCCGAACCCGGGCAGTGCCTACGACACTTAGTGACGTCAAGCAGGGCCACACAGCAGGAGACATGGACCCTACGCATAGCATGACGATGCAGACGCAATGCCACAACCAGAAACAATGCTGAGTGCATGGAAACATCATCTGCAGTGGCAGTGACCGCCGGCGGCCCGACCGCTGCAGAGGCCTGCCGATAGAGCTGAGCGCATCGCCGTAGGGAGGAGGCTTCAGCAAACGGTGCGTGGGCATCAGCGCGCGTCGGCTCCACCGAGCGACACTCCAGCGGCGTCTGGTCTCGCCGTCAGTCATCTGCACGCCGATGTACACAAGCCGGGAGGACACAACAGAGTACAATGAGAGATGCGCGAAAACCAACAACAAACACACATTCACTACAGGTGACTAATCTGAAGTGAAACTCTCAGACGCAACATTGTCGAACGTGCATTGGATTATGCACTGCAGGCGTCTCGGCGGAGTGCAATGAATGGCACCTGTTAGCCATTATGTATTTGAGGGCCCAACTATTGTGATCAGAGCAACTCGCTTGTTTATCCTTGGGAAAACATAGAGGAGTACTGTTGTTGTGTGTGTCGTACACAGCTTACGGTGACCCCTCGGCTCATGTCCATTCACGTGCAGATCCCTGAGACTGGCGACGGCGGCAGCAGACTGGCAGCCGGTGGCGACGGGCGCCCAGAAGACTTCCGTATTTTGTAGACTCGTGCTGTGTCAGAGCACGTAGGCGTGCAGCCTATCAGGATGTAGATCTCGTCGACGTGGCCGTTCTGGTTCAAACGGCTCGTCGTTCTGACGTGTCTGCAGGGAATTGTGACCAAAACTGTGTTTTTGCCACTGTTTTGTCCTGCTAGAAAAATAGCGCCGATTGTGCGCCGTGTGTGTGTGCATCCACTAGGTCCGTGGCACTATTTAGGTTGGCCAGACCTCAGTTGTCACTCTCTCTCTGCACATTTAAACAGTTGCAGCTTCTGACACTTGTGTTTTGTGTCCCTAGCCAACCCCTTGCTGTTCTCACCTTCACCTGTGTGTGCTAGTGAGTTAGCTAGCTGGCTTGCGTTGCCACGCTAGCGACAGCATTGCTAGGAGCTGTCTCTCA
>SZWC01014125.1:2095-13896 GCA_023375785.1 Penium margaritaceum | reverse complement strand
GGGGGGGGGGGGGGGGGGGGGACTATTGTGGCTTCCTCCCTGTGCTTTATAAAGTAAAAAATCTGAGATGGCCAACGTTTCTGTAACTTGAAGTCAGAGGAGAAATTGCGGAAAGGGAGGAGACGTTGCAAAAGGGGACGAGAAGATACAGACCTGACAGGGCGGGTATGGCCCAATCCGGCTTGTGCTTTCTCCCCTCCCGCTCTTGTTTAAGGTTTTTACAACCAAACACTGAAGTGTTTTGGTTCTCAAAGGTGACCGCTGCCTGCGGAAGGGAGGGGGACCGCAACGTGCTGCGAAAAGCCAGGGCCGTGTGGAATGAGGGCCGACGGTTTCCAACCGTCCAAACCTGGAAAAGAGTTTCACCGGCGCGTTCCCCAGGCCTTCATTCTGGTTCACGAAAGAGATGTAAATCTTAAACGCTTAACAGAACGCCTAAAAAGAACATTCTTCAATCTTGATTAGATAAAACTTTCCCTCCCTCCACCCTCGGGAGGGAGGAAGGTTCCGCACCCTGAACCCACCCGAGGAGGCACCTGGACAGACACCTGGATTGACGTCAAGGCGAGGTGAAGGCATCCGGAAACTTCCTCCGAGAGCGTGACACAAGGTTCAGGCATCAGCGATGAAACAACGGACGAACGAGACGCGTAGGGAGGGAGTGGTGGCGCTATGAACTCGCATTCGAGCGGTAGCGAGCCGAGGACGATTTGGGTAAGGGGGCCGATAGCCGTCAGTGTCCATCACAGAACGAGTTGCAGAAACACGCCATCACTAACAACTGAGATGGTGGTGAGGAACCGATCGCCGTCAGTGTCCATCACAGACAGCCCCCCCGCATCCCCACGCCTTCCCCCCCCCCCCCCCCCCCCCCCCCCCCCCCCGTCCCCTTATGCTCACCTCTATGGCCCGAACGGTCTCCTCTTCGTAGTCCGCTCCGTGATCGGGGTAACCAAGCTCGTACGGTGATGCCGTGCCGGACGCGGACAGGATCCAGAATCTTCCAATTTCCCTCCCGATTCGGCAGCCCTGAGCAGCGCGGACTGAAATATACTGCGGTTTAAAGTCGTTTCTCGAGAAAGTGTCGGGGCCCGCTCTTCCACCTCTTCTTCCTTCCATCTTCCGTCACCATCCCCGGTCATCTTCTTGGCCGTGGTCCAGAGCCGCCGGGCTCCGGCACGGCAGAGTCGGCGAAGGCGGCAAATTGAATTGGCGAGCTGATGTGGCATTGCGATCTCTTTGCGATCCGACGTGGCTCGCGAGACCAATTTGCGAGCATGTTGCGAGCACCGCAGGCCTAATGTCTGCGGCAGTTCGACGGCAACGTTTTCGAAGTGCTCCGTGATTGGACGACAGTTTTCGGGGCTGAGTTCCGGTCTGCCGCAGCTGCCGCAACGGAGAATTTTTATGCCTCTTCGGCATGCGGCAGAGTTCTCCGGCAGACTGTTGAACTTGTGGCCGAAAAGTCTTTTTATCGAAAGCATCGGTCCGATGTAATTAATCGTTGTCCATGAAATTTCGTCCAAATGCTTGAAATTTGAACAGTCGAACCTTCGGAAACCCAAACGGCGTCCGCGTCGCCATTGCCGCGGCTCCGTGGCTATCCCGAATCGCGAGTGGAAGGCTGCCTTTCGCGATTCCAGCCTTCGGTACGTAAATGGACAACTGTGGCCCATTGCTCCCACCACACCAGTCGCCATGGACCCCGAAACCTCCTCAGCCTCTGTTCCTGTGCAGTCTCCCTACGGCATCCCCGGTGTCCGTCGCCTCCCCCCCGCGTCTACCGAGCCTTCTACCTCCATGCCTGTTGCAAGTACTACCCGCGGACATGGCAGGTTCCGTCAGCCCATGAGAGCGAGAGCAGGAGGCCGCATTGGCAACATGGGTGGAGGTCGTGACATGCCTCCTCCACCCACACTTCTAGAGTCAGGAGGAGCGAGCGAATACAACCGCAGCCCATGGTGGGGCCCAGCAACGTACAACCATGGTAACACTCCATACCCTATCCCTCCCTTTGCCGCCGAACTTCGCAACGCGTGTTTTGACGTGCCTATTCCCGAGTTCATGCTCTGGCGTTATGCAGAGCCCAACCCCAGCTTTGCTCCGCCTGCGTCCACCCCCGCAACGGCTGATGGGGCCCAGTCATCAACCCCCATGGGCTCCGTGCCTTGTAGCGCAGAAGATGAGCAAGGCGCGTCAACGGCGCCCACCACCAAGTCGACGGACATTCCAGCCGTCCCTCCGCTATCGGCGGCCGCGACAACTGCCAACATGTCGTCCACTCCCGGTGCCGACTCTGACGCCGAGGCTACTAGCGGTGGCGGCGAAGGAGGTGGTAGCCGGCTCCCGCTTGACTTCTGGACGCCCGAGCGAGACATGGCCCTGCTCGGACTTGCCCTGGACTACGTGGCGGAGTTCCGCCCGCTTCGTGGGTGGATGAGCAAGCTGCAAAATGCCATTGCCCCGGAGGTGAGCAAAGTGCTTGGGATCAAGACCGTTGTCACCCCAACGCAAGTCCGCAACCGCATCGACAACTTGATGCGGGTGTGGAAAATTGCATTTGGGGTAGCCGGCTTGACGGGAAAGCCGCTGAACCGCACAACTTGGCGCTTGGAGCTCGAACCCGAGCGTTGGCGACCGCTGCGTGCTCTTCACCCGCGCATCATCCACCAGCTCGAGGGGAAGCGGATTCCTTGGTATGATTTCGCAACAAAGCTTTTCCGTGACGAAAAAGCTACCGGTGAGAACGTGGTCGCAACACCATGCATGTCGGATGCGAGTGAGGGTGCGGGCATGGGTGGAGAGGGGAGTGCTGGAGCCGGTTTGGGGGGTTACGGGGAACCTGCTGGGGACCGTCGCGCGGCGATTGACAAGCAGCTGGCAGCCGCGGAGCGTATTGCAAAGAGTGCCTCAAGCATCAGCTGCCAAGTGGGACAAGCAGGGGGGCCACGTTCGACATTTGACCAGGCGACGGCGATGGCGAATGATGACTGGGACGTGGGTTCCGTCGATTGCCCCAATGCAATCGGCAAACCAAGGTAAGTAGTCGCGCCTACCAATCCAAATGGCCGGCGGTGAAGCATCAGCTGCGGGCATGCGGATGGCGTCGGAAGCTTGGCGACAAATGGCACGAACCACCTCGCGCAATGACCGTAGAACTGTGGCATGGCCCCGCTGAAAACGTTCACTAAGCTCCCAAATGCTCAGTCCAAAGCACGTGCACTGAAACCACATCAACATCTTTTCGTCAATAGTCAGCCGTCATGTCTCACGTACGTGTCCTCCAGCGCCGATACCCTGAACAACCATGCGCCACGTGTCCAGTTGGACCCTGGCCATGTTGTGGAGTCGCAAAGGGTGGCCCATCTCCAACTCTTGTAGCCATTGTAAGCCGCTCAGTGCACCGGTCAACATTGGACGTCTGTCCACGCGCCGGAGGATGCGTCGTGTTACTTGAGCGAGTATGGACATGAGGATGCCATGAAGAAGAAGCCGGAGCTGCAACACGTGGTTGATGATGGCGTCCTGGACTGCTTGCTCCTCGTCCATGGTGGCGTGTGGTTACTGGTGTTAGTTGGATGACAGTTGTGTGTTCATCTTTGTACTTGGCCTCCAGGTTGAGCCGTGGCCGTTAGTGCGACTCGAAGGCAGGTTCGACGTCGCGCTACGAACGGCGAGAGCCGTTGCAACCATCGGGCCTGGGTTCGAATCCAACCCGTATGGACAAACGGGTTTATCCGGTCTGCCGCAGACCAATCCGGTCTGCCGCAGACAGGATTTGGCGCGAACCAAGGACCCGTTTGCGGGAAAAATCCTGCGGCAGTCTGCGGCAGGGTCCGCGGGAATGTCTGCGGCAGAGTCTGCGGCAGACGTAACGAACGCGCCACCACTGCCGTGCCGGAGTCCGGCGGCTCTGGACCACGGCCNTCAACGGCGCCCACCACCAAGTCGACGGACATTCCAGCCGTCCCTCCGCTATCGGCGGCCGCGACAACTGCCAACATGTCGTCCACTCCCGGTGCCGACTCTGACGCCGAGGCTACTAGCGGTGGCGGCGAAGGAGGTGGTAGCCGGCTCCCGCTTGACTTCTGGACGCCCGAGCGAGACATGGCCCTGCTCGGACTTGCCCTGGACTACGTGGCGGAGTTCCGCCCGCTTCGTGGGTGGATGAGCAAGCTGCAAAATGCCATTGCCCCGGAGGTGAGAAAAGTGCTTGGGATCAAGACCGTTGTCACCCCAACGCAAGTCCGCAACCGCATCGACAACTTGATGCGGGTGTGGAAAATTGCGTTTGGGGTAGCCGGCTTGACGGGAAAGCCGCTGAACCGCACAACTTGGCGCTTGGAGCTCGAACCCGAGCGTTGGCGACAGCTGCGTGCTCTTCACCCGCACATCATCCACCAGCTCGAGGGGAAGCGGATTCCTTGGTATGATTTTGCAACAAAGCTTTTCCGTGACGACAAAGCTACCGGTGAGAACGTGGTCGCAACACCATGCATGTCGGATGCGAGTGAGGGTGCGGGCATGGGTGGAGAGGGGAGTGCTGGAGCCGGTTTGGGGGGTTGCGGGGAACCTACTGGGGACCGTCGCGCGGCGATTAACAAGCAGCTGGCAGCCGCGGAGCGTATTGCAAAGAGTGCCTCAAGCATCAGCTGCCAGGTGGGACAAGCAGGGGGGCCACGTTCGACATTTGACCAGGCGACGGCGATGGCGAATGATGACTGGGACGTGGGTTTGGTCGATTGCCCCAATGCAATCGGTAAAACCAAGGTAGGTAGTCGCGCCTACCAATCCAAATGGCCGGCGGTGAAGCATCAGCTGCGGGCATGCGGATGGCGTCGGAAGCTTGGCGACAAATGGCACGAACCACCTCGCGCAATGACCGTAGAATTGTGGCATGGCCCCACTGAAAACGTTCAATAAGCTCCCAAATGCTCAGTCCAAAGCACGTGCACTGAAACCACATCAACATCTTCTCGTCAATAGTCAGCCGTCATGTCTCACGTACGTGTCCTCCAGCGCGGATACCCTGAACAACCATGCGCCACGTGTCCAGTTGGACCCTGGCCATGTTGTGGAGTCGCAAAGGGTGGCCCATCTCCAACTCTTGTAGCCATTGTAAGCCGCTCAGTGCACCGATCAACATTGGACGTCTGTCCACGCGCCGGAGGATGCGTCGTGTTACTTGAGCGAGTATGGACATGAGGATGCCATGAAGAAGAAGCCGGAGCTGCAACACGTGGTTGATGATGGCGTCCTGGACTGCTTGCTCCTCGTCCATGGTGGCGTGTGGTTACTGGTGTTAGTTGGATGGCAGTTGTGTGTTCATCTTTGTACTTGGCCTCCAGGACGAGCCGTGGCCGTTAGTGCGACTCGAAGGCAGGTTCGACGTCGCGCTACGAACGGCAAGAGCCGTTGCAACCATCGGGCCCGGGTTCGAATCCAACCCGTATGGACAAACGGGTCTATCCGGTCTGCCGTAGACCAATCCGGTCTGCCGCAGACTGGATTTGGCGCGAACCAAGGACCCGTTTGCGGGAAAAATCCTGCGGCAGTCTACGGCAGGGTCCGCGGGAATGTCTGCGGCAGAGTCTGCGGCAGACGTAACGAACGCGCCACCACTGCCGTGCCGGAGTCCGGCGGCTCTGGACCACGGCCCTTGTCTACTGCCGCTCTCGGACTCCCTCCTCTCGATTTTCACCCTCCTACTTTTCCAGACGAATCCCTTTTCTTGTGTTTAATCCGTCTCACTTTCTGCTGCACACGACGGCGTCGTCACAATATGGCGTCGTCATTCGCTCCCAGGCGCTGTGCATTTCCTAAAGCACGTCGCTGTTTTCTCTCACGCGCCATCCAACGGCGGACACATTTTTAGATCTCCTCAACGGAGAGCACTTCTTTTCAGCGGATTGCTTTTTGACTGTACGGGGGCTACGCAGTCTTCCAGATTTTTCTCCATCACGGCCAGTCCTCCGCCAATGCCATCGCTTGTTCGATGGATTGATTTCCGAAGGGTCATCATTTCCCTGTTTTGTCGTTATTCGTACTCCTCCATGTGTTGGTGCAACAGTCTGCGCTCGCCACTGCCTTCCGTCTCATGGTCTGACTGAACCGACCATCAGGCACACCGTGACGGCTCCATAGCGGGCTGGCGTGACTGGAGACCTCTTTCCCCTTTCTCGCTCCAGTTTTCTCTCGCGCTACCTGTGCGCACCAAGGTCATCACGGGTAGGATGCGTCATCAGCCACTCGCATGCAGGTTGTGATTTCTGACCTCCCGACTCGCTGACGGTCTAGCGACAGGCGTTCTGGCCAGGACCAGAGAGGCTCACTCTCAGTCCCATTCGTCACAAGAGGGTCTTTATTTCTCTCTGTTTATTGCGAATGCAAAATGGCGGCCTTGCAAAACTCACCCGCCGCGGCACTGCGGACCCCGATCGCTGCCACGTGTCACCAATTTGACGCCGGCAGCAGACGCAGTCGCGCGACTCCAGGGCTTCTCTGTTCAGCCAGCATCAAGCTGAACGTCGTCGACGTTTGCCAGTCCTTGTCACCTGCGCATGTGGGCCGGTCGCTTTCATCCGCATCACATCTTTCCCCCTCCTCCATCAGCCTTGGCAACAGAGGAATGGCCGTCGGAAGGAGAGATGTTCAAGTTGCTTCTGCTCCCTTCACCGTCAGCCCCTCTCTCATTGGTGGACGACACTCAGCACAGCAGCGGCTGCGGCCGCGAGCCAGCGGGTCCACGGACGCCACGTCACCAGCCGCCACGTCAGCGCCGCTTGGTGATCAAACCAAGAAGCCCGTTACCCGCCGCCTGATCCTTCTGCGGCACGCAAAGAGTTCATGGTCCGACCCCTCCCTCATGGACCACCAGCGCCCGCTGGCGTCGCGTGGCCGTGCAGCCGCAAAAAAGATTGCCCTGCGCCTGGCCGAGCTGGGCTGGCTGCCTGGGAAAATCTTCTGCTCCGACGCACTGCGAACGCGGGAGACGCTGGAGCTCATGGGTGACGCTGTGCAGGCCTTCCGGGAAGCAGAGGTACAGTTTCTGGGAAGCTTCTACTCGGTGGCCGCCATGGACGGGCAGACGGCGCGGCACCTCCACGAGACGGTGGTCCGGATGGCGGGCGATGCCGTGACGACGGTGATGTGCATGGGACACAACCGGGGGTGGGAGGAGGCGGCAGGCGAATTTGCAAAGCAGCAGATTGAGTTGAAGACCGCGCATGGGGCGTTGTTGGAATCGAGGTCGCCGCATGCCGATTGGTCCAGTGCGTTTGCAAGTGGGGATTGGGAGTTGAAGCAGATAGTGGTTCCTGACCCGGCTTGAGGTGGAGCTTGTGGCGGACAGAAATGGTGACGGACAGAAATGGTGACGGACGCTGTGAGGGTTGTGGCGTGCAAGTGACAAGCATTGTATGACGACCGAGATGTGGGGGGAGGGCGGGCTGCAAGGGAGACTGGTGGGGAAGGTAGGCAATGAGGTGATGACGGTGATAATGGTGATGATGACAGTTTGATGGTGGTGAGGTGGTTGAGGTGGTGAGGGAATAAGTTCGTGAGCTGGTGTGCATGGTGCACAACCGCGGGTGAAGTGGGGGCTGACAGAAGTTCTCTGAGCAGCAGCCTGAGCTGGACGCTGCGCATGGGGGCTCTGATGGAGTGCACAGATCGCCATGCACTGACAGACCTAGTTCAGCCACCAGAAGTGGATTGGGTGTTGAAAGCAGGCTGTAATTGGGCAGGTGATGGTCACAGAAGGAAATCCCACATCGACGACGGTGGGAGGGTTGCGAGTGGCAAATCTTCCTGGTGGCTGAAACGACGTGAAAGGAGGCCCCATTCCGACTAATCTGACTGTTGCTAAGCCTTGGCAGGTAGCAGCGGCTGAGAGCGGCCAAGGGCCGTGGTAGCCTACACGACGTGCCACCTCCAAGCACCATTGTGACTCTGTCTCCCTTGCTCATGGTGCAGAGTGGGCATGCACGATGATTTGCCGACTCCCAGCAGCAGGTGCATGGTGTGTGCTAGTGCAGCAACACCATGCCGTTCCCCTCTTGTTGGAATGGTTCAGTGGCCTTTTGCTTGCAATGACAGATAAGCCAGCCTCAAGTGGTAGCGAGTTTGATTGCACACAGTTCAGCACGCTGGTTGATGTAGGACAGGAAAGACAAAAGAAATTCATTGACGACTTGGCTTCCTACAGAAGATGAAAGAACAGATCAAATGAGGTGTTTGCCTGCAGGCTCACGAGGCCTTTTCAACCTTGATCTTTGTGGCCTGGTGTGTGCTGCCGTTGGAAGTTCCCTACATTTGTTCTAGCTGACCTCTGCTGGCTGCTATTCGATTTATGTGGAGATGTAATGAGGTAAGCTGAGATTCGAGTCTCATACTTGGAAGAAGTCACATTCCCATCCTATTTTCTGAGAGCTGTGGAACTTTGCAGAACACCACCTGCACTGTGCCAATCTATGGCATGCATCAAGTTGTGGCACAAGACAATCAGCACAAGGGAAAGTTGGATTTCCCACTCAAATATGTTGGTCACTCCAGCCCACTTCTCAATATGGCATGGGTAATTCTAGTGCACAACTCTGACGCCCTTTGTTTGCAAAGCACACAGAGCCAGAGTCGTGTGCCTTTTTCATTCCTTTTGGTGCGTCCACCAACTCTATACAAGGATTCCCTAGTCTTATGTGCTCTGGGGCCCTCGCTCTTCTCATTGTCAAGTGTTCCGCTCTCCCTGTGGGCTGCAAGCGCAAGAAAAAACAATGAAAAAAAACTTACGATGAGCAAGTGGAACATTCCCTGAGTTGTTGGTGTGGACACATTGGGCTCCTGTATTTTCACATTGAGGTGTTCTAGGGATGCTTTTGTGGCAGATGACGGCCAGCTTGGTCCAATGTCGTTTGTGAGCCTGAACTCCAATCCCTAGTCTCATTTTCACGCACTAGTACTCAATTTGTCTAATGTTACTCCTCTCTCCTCGCTTCAGGAGCAGAGAGGGGGGCTCGTTTGCCGCAAAAACACCAAACCCCAAAGGTAAAACACTTCTAGTCTAGGGCTACCTCCCCCAGAAAGCGCTGAACAGGCCACCACCGCCGCCGCCCTGCGCTGGTTTTCTCTCCTGCGGACCCTCTGTCCTTCCGGCGAGGGAAGGGAAGGTGATGGCGTTGAGGGCCGTGTCGAGCACGATGGGGCGGCACGGCACAGCACGGAAGGGCGGGGGAATGCGTGCAATGCGCGGTGCGGCCTTCGACCCGACGGGCGGGAGCACAGACGCGAATGTGTTGAGGACCTCTGGGAGGTACTGCACCTCAGCCTGATCAACAATTGGAAAAAACAAAGAGGGAAGGTGAAGAAGAACCAGACTGGCTGTTAATGAAGGGAAACGGAAGTGGCAAGAGGAAAACTGCAGACCTTATTGCAGACGATGCTGTCTCTACATGCCCCCTCTCACAGCGCTTGTCGCCTTAACGGCTGAAGCGCACTTGCATAGCTCACAAGAAGTAACCAGAGCTTCACGCTCTGTCATGAGAAGCGCCCAAAGCGTAAACCAAGCTCGGAAGAAAGGTGATGGCCGAGACACCCTCCCTCTTTTCTTTCCCCCAACCCCAACCCCACCCCCCCATTCCCCCAAACCCCTGAAGCTCCACAGTAATCTTACAGGCTGTTCCTTTTTGGACTCGGCGAGGGAGATGGACGCCACGCCCTTCTCCACCTTGCCCTGTTGCTGTGCCGCCTCCAACGCCGCCTTGGCACGCAGCGTGCAGCACTGCGCTCGACACCGCGCTAGAAGAGCCGACAGCTCCACTGCATCCTCCTGTGCAGCATCGAATGCAGACCACAAGACAACGAACAGATAGGTTAGAACCTATCAATATCAGACCTATCACTTATGTACTTCGTGCAGTATGTCACAGAACAGAGCAATGAAAAGAGTGGAGAGGACACAACGTGAGCTAGGACGGAGGGCAGGGGAGGGTACGGGGCGGGGGGGGACAGGAAAGGACGGGGAGAGACGGGATGGAAAGGATTGGAGGGCAGGGCAGGGCGGGGCGGGGCAGGGCAGGGCAGGGCAGGGCAGGGCAGGGCAGGGCAGAGCAGCAGAGCAGGGCGAGATGAGGTACAAGACTTTATGATACGAAGGGTTGTGATCCACCCCACCATCGTTTCTACCAGCCGCTGGGGGTAGAGACATGCATGAACACACATGTGGTGAGCTCCATAGGAAACACACTCATGTGCATGCGCATATGCCAATGCGCATGCACATGCAGATGTACATGCATGTGCATGCCCAACGCTTGAGTACGAAAGTGCACCACCATGAGCTAATGCATGCGCATGTTCATAAACACATCCATGTCCACATGTATGTCAGCGCTTGCGCGAGGCATCCGTACGCTTGCGCAAGCGAATCAACAAACACGAGATCTTTCACCAAAGACTGGAAGCAGCATGCCTCATCTCACCTTCAGCTCTTCAGCATACGGCTTAAGACCTTCAATTGCGGATTCAAGTTGCGGAAGAGCGGCGCTGAGCACCACATACGCCTCCGCCTCCTTCCCTGGCGACGCCGCAAACGACTGACCCACGTACACAGTCCTGCAGTTGCAAGTGCATAAGCACTCCTACCGTGATGTAATTGATATGCACAACCACATGCAAATCCACCTGCACAAGGACATGCACAGCCACATGCACATGCACGTGCACGTGCACATGCACATGCACATGCACATTCACATGCACATGCACATGTACATGTTGATGATGAAGCGGGTCCAGTCCGCAAACAGAGACACTGAGATCACGCCAGTGCATGGGTGGCAGTGCATGGGCGGCAGTGCATGGGTGGCAGTGCATGGGCGGCAGTGCATGGGTGGCAGTGGATGGGAGAGGGGAGGGAGGGAGGGATGTGAAGGCTAAGAGGTGATGCTGAACAATGCAAAGAAAACCTGGTGCATGCACATGCGCATGCACACACCATCTGGCGTTCGCAATGTTCACATTTCTTGTTGAAAAAGCACAAACCATGCTGCTTGGCAGTGTTCGCCATCCGTGTTCCATACACATGTGCGCTACGCCATGGCAGCGTTTTTTATTTCTTTTACAGAAAACATCATGCCATGTGCCAAAACAGCGTCTTTTATTTCTTGTCACAAAAAACATCATTCATGCGCCACGGCAGTGACTTTGACTCTCATCACAAAGGAACCACCATAACGTGCAACTTGGCAGTGCCGTGAATTATCCTCACAAAAAAAACAACACACCGATTTCCTTGGCAGTGTCTTTAATTTCTCGTTGAAAAAAGCAACACCACACACCGTGCGGCTTGGCAGACCGTCCTCCTTGCCTCCAGCTGCTTCACAAACGCAGTCTCCTCCGCACTCATGTCGCGCGTCGACGATGTCAGCTCCGCCAAGTCGGTCACGTTCTGAGCGTTGGACCAACAGGCGCGCACATACACAAGCCACAGCACATGTGGACGGAGAGGATTTGGAGAGCGGTGCCTTTGACTTGAGTTCATGCGTGTGCGTGTGCAGACGCAGGTACCAGTGTGACGTGGGCATGGGCGTGTGAGCAATCGCACGTGCAGGCATGCGCACAGGCTTGGGCGGGCAGGAGGGCGGGCGAAAGACGGGTGGACGGGCAGACGGGCGGGCAGGCGGGCAGGCAGGCAGGCGGGCGGACGGGTGGGCAGGCAGGCGGACGGGCGGGCAGGCAGGCAGGCGGACGGACGGGCGGCCGGGCGCGCAGGTTGATGTGCAGGCGGGCGTGTTTGCATGTGTGCG
>SZWC01014123.1:44226-75795 GCA_023375785.1 Penium margaritaceum | reverse complement strand
AGAGAGAGAGAGAGAGAGAGAGAGAGAGAGGAAAGAGAGAGGGGGGGAGGGAGTAGAGAGTGTAGATGTTCACAAAGTGATCTTTCCACACACACTCTACCACTTGAACAGTCCCGGTTCACTTCTTGAGATGGTGATTGTTTTGTTTGGCAACGAATGCTCACAAATGTCCAACCATCAATGCGCGATTGTTCAGAAAGCTTTAAGGCCTAGACTAGTACAACTTGTTGAGGCTACATCATAGCTGGAGTAGGCATGGCCCCACGCTCCTTGCTTTGCACTGCTGCCCCCTTCCGCTGCTCTGAGTCTGTGAGAGAGAAAACTGTGCGCTGTGGAGTTAGCGCCAGAAAGGCAGACAAAGCTGGAAAGAACTCATTAGCAACTCAGAATGAACAACAATGGGAGATCCCTCCAAGAACTAGCTACCCACCAGCTCTGTAGAGCTTGTTACTCAGCTCACCAGCCAATCAGAAAAATGACCTATTTTCTGGTAGGCAGGGTTTTCTTGGTGAGCCGTACAAGACAGCCGACAGCCCGAAATCCCGGCGTCGTCCGTCTTCCCTCAAAACTGGATCACACCAAAATACCCACCCTGCAAACGCAGTCGTGCAGTCAGAATTATCTAGAAAAACAGCAACAAGGAGTTAGGCTACCTAAATCCAGGCATCGTCTAGGCTAGTCCCTGGTTACAACAGTGCCTGAACAACCTGAAACTTGGACCATAAGCAGAACACAACGCTGCAACTGCGACCGTGTAGACAGATCTGGCACATGACGCAAGCAGACAGCATCTACCAAGGGAGTGACCACCAGCGGTGTGACTGCTGAGGAGGCCTGCCGATGGAGCTGAGCACATCATGCGTCCGAGGGAAGAGGCTCTAGCAAACTGCGTGCAGACCTTAGCGTGCGTCGGCTCCATCGGATGACACTCCAGCAGTGTCACGTCTCATCGTCAGTCATCTGCATGCCAATGTACACAGGCCGGGAGGAAACAACAGAACACAATGAGAGATGCACGAAAACCAACACTCCCCTATGAATCACAGGCACTGTGCACATGGGCGGGCAACGAGCACACCGACCAATCAGGCAAGACTCCCCCAAGACAGGCGATATGTAAGCAGGGGTTGAGAGAGCAACTCACAGACGCATACCGACCACACTCATAGCCTTCTTGAATGAGTCGTGCTTCAGTGCCTTGGTCAAGAAATCAGCCAATTGACGTGCTGTCTCAACCCATAAAATGCTCACGCAACTATCGTGCAACAACAAGCGTACATAGTGATACTCAATGTTTATGTGCTTTGTACGTGTGTGATGCATGTCGTCATTGTTGGCGATGGCCATGGCACTCGCATTGTCACAATGCAACGTGATGGACACAGCAGACTGACGTAACTCGGACAATAGATGATGCAACCACACACTCTCACATGTGCCAGAACCAAGAGCCACATACTCCACCTCAGCAGTGCTGCGTGCAATGTATCCTTGCTTGCCACTGCGCCACGACACAACCGTGATGCCAACAAGGAAGATCCATCCTTGTCGTCTGGGCTGCCAGCTCAGTCACTGTCAGTGTAACCCACTACGATAACGAATGATTGCTGACGGTACATGAGGCATCGTTGTGGAGTCGAGACGACATAGCATAGCACGCAGATGGCAGCCTCAAAATGGAGGTGACACGGGTCCTCCGAAAACTGGGCTAGGGGGTCAACGACAAATGCAATGTCTGGCGGTGTCGTCGTTGCCAGGAACATTAGTGACGCGATGACTCTCAGATGTGTGGTCACGTCAACTGGCTCCCCCACAACAGCTGGATCGAGGCTCTTCACCCTTGCCTGGCCATTGAGGGACATGGGTCAGGACGCGCTCGGCACGAGGGGCAGGGCCTTGGCGAAATGAGCGGACAGGGTCAGGACGTAGGTGGCCAGGTAGGTGTGCAGGATGCCCTGAGAGAGGTCATGCTCCAACTCCATACCCAGGAACACTCGGGCACGCCCGAGGTCCTTCATCTTGTAGGCGGCATGCAGCAGGTCCTTGACGTGCTGGATGGCAGCTACGTCCGGTGACCCAAAGAGGTGGTCATTGACGTAGACATGGATGGCGATGAAGGGCTAGCCCCTCGGGCTGACAAACAGTGCGGGGTCTACAGTGCTACGAAGCAGGCCATCGTTGAGAAGCATGCGACTGGTTCTAGCAGTAAGGCGACCGCTCTAGGCCATAGAGGATATTCCGCAGTCGCCAAACTGTGCCAGTGTCTTTGTCAAAGCTTGGGGGCTACACCATATAGAGTTCCTTGCCTTCCAGTGAGCCATGGAAAAAGGCGTTACTCACGTCCATCTGATGCAGCTCCCACCCGTGCTGGGCAACCAGACCGAACAGCACCCAGCTAGTGGAGAACTAGCCGGCCGGAGCAAAGCTCTGGTCGTAGTCGACTCCAGGGACCTAAGCAAACCCCTTGGCCGTAAGACGGGCCTTGTACTTGTCCAGGGATCCGTTGGGCTTCCACTCTCACCGAAGTACCCACTTGGCACCAATGGCCTTTCAACCGGGGGCGAGGTCGACAAGCTCGTAGACCTGATATTGCTGGATATCGGCAAGCTCGTCGGCCCATGCAGCCTCCTAATGTGTGGCCTCCGGAGAAGCCCGAATCGTAGGGTGGTTGGGTCCTCCAGACGTACCGTGAAGAGGACAGTAAAGCCATGCGTATCCCGAGCCCTAGGTGGTATGCGCGTGAGCGTGGCTGTGATGGCATGTCGTTGCTCCTGATGGCGCATGACGTAGCCCATTGCGGATCCCAAGTGGAGATCTGTAATAACAGCCAATGTGGCCAGGCCAAGGACCTTGGTGCCAGGGTCTCCACTCATGAATATGGGAGTGGGTCTACACGGAGGTGAGGAGCCTTATGGGACGACAGGGGGTCGTGGTGCAAGAGAACGCGAGACAGTGGCCTGTGTGCTCACTGATGGCCTAGGTCGGAGGCTCCCATCCGGACCACGTGCGTAGCGTGGCCGGGCTGGAGGCAGAAGAGAGGTAGCTATTGGGAGTGATTCAATCGGTGTCTCGAGCCCGTCCTAGAACGGTGACTCTGTAAACGGTCCAACCAACGCAAACGGAGCCGTCGGCCCCATCCCAGAGGAGTCAGCTGATGTGGACGGGCCAACACACACAGACGGGACGGTTAGCCCTATGGGACCGGCAGATGCAGACGGGCTGGCTGGCCTGGAGGGGCTAGCAAACACGGACGGGGCAGCTGGCCCAGAGGGACCAATAGATGCTCACGGGGCGGCTGGCTCGGAGGGGCTAACAGACACGGACGAGGCGGATGGCCTTGATGGACTAGCGGATGCAGACGGGGCGGTTGGCTTGGAGGGGCTAGCGCACACAGTCGGGGTGACTGGCCTTAAGGGACTAGCAGATGCTTACGGGATGGCTGGCCTGGAGGGGCTAGCAAACACGGACGGGGCGGCTGGCCCTGAGGGACCAGCGGATGCAGACGGGGCGGCTGGCCCGGAGGGGCTAGCGGACACGGTCGGGGCTGCTGGCCTTGAGGGACCAATGGATGCAGATGGGGCGGCTGGCCTGGAGGGGCTAGCAGTCACGGATAGGACGGCTGGCCCTGATAGACCAGCGGAGGTAGGCAATGTGTCGCTCGGAAGCGGCAGGATGGAGGACGGACTCACCACTCCCCCACGCGACGAGAGGGACATCGACGGGCTAGAGCAAATGAGGTCATGGGGAAACAGCTCCTCAAAGAAGAGGGCATCCTGGGACTCGACGATGAAGTGTCGGGAGGGATCCCAGAATTGCCAAGCTTTTGACTGCTGCGAGAAGCCAAGAAAGGTGCAAGGACGCCCTCGAGGGATGAGCTTGCTGCCTTGCTGCAGGACGAGGAGCCATACGATGGCCACGTAGCCCCGGACGCGAGCCAGGTGGAGGTCGGCTCTCTGTCCACACCATTGCTCGTACGGTGTGGACTAGTGGGAAAGGGGTCCGTGGGGAATCCGGTTCTAGACCCATGTCATGTAGGCCATGGCTTCGAGGTAGAAAACGTCGGAGAGATCGGATTCAACCCGCATGGGTACGTACGGCGTCAGCCATGGTGCGGTTCCATCGCTCGGAAACACCGTTTTGGACAAGTGTGTAAGGTGCCAATGTCTCATGATGGATCTCACGGAAGGCGAGGAAGGTCATGGTCTCATCCATGAATTCAGCGTTGTGATCAGTGCCAAAGGGGTGAAGGAGGCAACCGTACTCGAGCTCCACACCGATGAGCTAGTCACGAATGGTGGGAGCAACATTGCTCTTCTATCAAAGGAAGAATGCCCAGTAGTAGCTGTAGAAGTCGTCGGTGAGGGTGAGGACATAGCGTCCGCGCTCCTCGATAGACTCATTAAGAAGAGGGCCCATGAAATTGGAGTGGACTAGGTCTAGAGGGACGGACGCACAGGAGGCGGACAAGAGGTAAGTCGAGCGGTGAATCTTCCCCTGTGCACAGTCAATGCACTCAGTGGGACAGGGCACGAGGAAAGAAAGCAGGGTCAAGGCCCATGGCCGGCTGGGTGCAAAGCATGCTGTCAGTGGCAGCCGAGTGAACGTGGCAGAGGCGGAGGTGGAGAAGGCGGGTGTGTTGCGGGGAGAGCGCGTTGGTGACAAACACGTGGCCGGTGTCGGCTGACGGGGAAGACACACGAGGGACGTGCCATAGGTTGCCACGAGCGGTGGTGTGCACGATGGCACTATAGGACGGACGCAATGACACAGTGCCAACACCGCGCGAGTGCAAGACGTCAATGCTCATGCGCTTGAGGGTAGTGACGGACAGGAGGCTGAGCTCAAGACCAGGGACGAAGAGGACATCGGTCACGAAGACGTCCCCAGCAGGACCATGGAAGCGAACAGCACCGACGCTGCGAGCAGGTAAGTCCTGGCAAGAGCCCATCCAAACACCAGATACATCAACAACAGGACCAAGGACAGAGAAGGCCTCATGTGAGGTTGTCATGTGATGCATAGACCTGTAGTCGATGATCCAGATCTCAGCCCAATTTTGGACTGGCGTTGCCAGGTCGCTAACCGACACAAGGCAGTAAGCGAGTGACGTAAATGTAGTGGACGAGGGTGCAAACCGAGACTGCTAGTCATCCAGCCATGCGACGTCATCACAAAGAGGAGCAGAAGGGGAGGGTACGGTAGATGACGAGACAGACGAGGATCCAGGACATGACCACAACTCAGTCTCTATCATGCAGGATACGCCAACACGCAGTGCCGCAACTCGCACTTCCCTGGGGAAGGGCGAGGCAGTCCGAGCTGGAGCATGATGAACTTCTCCAACTGGCGCTTACGGGTGGAGGGTCTGAGGGAGTAGACCGACTACGGCATGATGGCACTTGAGCCCGGGAGGGAGGAGGGATGTGCTTATGACAGAGGGAGGGCGCCAACGGCTGCAGATGGTGCTACTACAGGGCTGGTGATAGCAGGGCACGTGCAACTGTCGGAGGGGTAGAACTTCCACGCAAGGTGGATGCAGCAACGGTGGCGGCGGCGGCGGTAAGACGGCGCTCACGCTGGCAACGCATGGGGGCAATGACTCGTGTGGCTCTAGTGGGTTTGGAGGCACCCTCAAGGATGCCTAGCTCTCACTGGTTCACGCTATCAATGTTTGGGGCAGCCAAAGGACACCAATGGTCAAGAGTGTGGAGCACAAAGATCACGGATGTGAGTAGGCAGAACACGTCGCATTCAATAGATCTCAATCAAAATACGTTTTTGTTAATTGGCATAGTGAGATTAATCAGATCCTTATAGCCTATGATCTAAGCTTTCCAACGCATCCAAGCACGTCCAAAACGGAGCAGTAGAGCCCCTGCTATGGCCATCGAAGTAACCCTTGGTGGAGCCGCGCACCTTGCCTTGTACGCTAGGCAATGGGAGGCACTTCGACGATGACCCGTCGAAGCGCCTTTCCTCGCCCAGAAGTCCGGGAGAAGTTCACCCTGGTCAAGGAGGTCCTTATGGTTGGTTGCTTCATTGATGCCCCTGGTGCATTTGAAGCTCATTAGGAATGAACTCGGATCGCTGGCGGTGGATTATCCCGCCACCCATGGCGGGTACCAGATTCCACCCGTCCAACACCCGTTTTTCGGGCTGGGCTAACTTTCTGAATACTCACTCAGATTAAGCGATTCAAAGCTCAACCCTGCATAAAACAATCCACGGAATCCAAATCTAAAGTCATATTAGGTGTCCGGCCACTCCTCAGTGGTCGAACAAGGGCATACGATTAATAGCAATCATGGCAAGGGGCACACCATATCAACAATCTCACCTTTGCACCGCAGCCTTGATGCCCTGTCCTTGGAACCTGTAGCGTTTCAAAACTTCACAACCCAGACCGAGCTCCATGCAGCTCATGTCGTGCCTGTCCTTGGGCTGTGCCTTGGTCATGGCATCGGCGAGCATGCGCTTAGTGCCACAATGCACAATAGCCCCATCTCCCTTCGCCACCAAGTCCCGCGCGTAGTGATGACGGATCTCGATGTTCTTGGTCCTCCTGTGCAGCTGTGGGTTTTGGGTGAGGTTGATGGCACTCATGTTGTCAACGTTGAGTACCATCGGCTTCCTTTGTGGCACGCCGATCTCCTTTAGCAGTAGCCGCAGCCACGCCGCCTCCTTTGCAGGTTCCGTGAGTGCGATGTACTCCACTTCGGTGGACAGCGCCACACAGTCCTGCTTCCTGCTTGCCCATGAAACTGCTGCACCATCAAGCACAAACACGTACCCCGATGTTGATTTTCTTTCATCCACATCACCAGCCCAGTCGGCATCCGAGTAGCCGACCAACTCGAGGGAGTCGTCACGTGCTCCCCCTCCAAACACGATTCGCGACTGTTTTGTCGCCTTGAGATAGCGGAGGATCCGCTTCACGGCTTGCCAATGGAAAGGCCCGGGGTCAGAAACGTAGCAGCTCACTTGGCCCTCCGCGAAGGCCAGGTCGGGCCGAGTCGCCACCATGTCGTACATGATGCTCCCCACAGCAGACTGGTATGGCACACTTGCCATCTCCTCCTTCTCCTCGTTAGTTCTCGGCCCCATGCTTGAGCTCAGCTCACATGTGGTAGTCATCGGTGTGCCGATGGGGTTGCACTCCTCCATGTTGTAGCGGTGGAGCACCTCTTGCACGTACATTGCTTGCCCCATCTCCAGCATGCGTGCCTTCTGGTCCCACTTGATGGCGACATCGAGGTAGTACTCGAGCTTGCCCATGTCGGTCATTTTGAACCCATTGCCCAGCTGCCGCTTCAGGTTCAACAACTCCTCCATGTCCGATGACACAAGGATGAGGTCATCAACGTAAAGGACCACGATCCTGTGCAACCCCGGCTGCTTTCGTAAATACACGCTCTGATCCGCTTCACAACGTTTGAAGCCAAGCTCGGCCATGAAGTTGTCCACTTTTAGGTACCACATGAGTGGCGCTTGCTTCAGGTCGTAGAGTGCCTTCCAAAGCCGGCACACCTTCCCCGGCGGCGCGTCCACCCCCTCCGGCACCTCCATGAGGACCTCCTTGTCCAGGTCGCCGTTGAGGAATGTGGTTTTCACGTCTATTTGGTGGACTTTGTAGTCGCGTGCCACCGCCACCGAGAGGATGGAGCGGATGGAGGCGAACTTCGCCCCTGGTGCGAAGGTTTCTTCGTAGTGTTCACCCTTCCGTTGGGTATACCCCTTCGCCACCAGCCGCGCCTTGTACTGCTCCACCTTCCCCTCCTTGGTGAGCTTCTTCTTGAAGATCCACTTGGAGCCAATGATTCATGCACCCTCCGGCTTGTCAATCAGCTTCCAAGTGCCCTTCTCTTCATGGGAACCGAACTCAGATTTTATAGCTACCTCCCACTCAGCCCCATCCTTCCACTCCAAAGCCTCCTTGACAGTCTTGGGCTCCTCTTGCACAAAGAACGCTCAAGCGATTCCGGTCCAGATGCCCTCTACGGCATCGTACCTCTTTGCCGTCCTCCTTGCATGTCCGCTTCTCTGGAGCTGCTACTGTTGAGGCTGCTGCTGTTGTTGCTGTTGCTGCTGCTGTTATTGCTCCTGCTGCTGATGTTGCCGCTGCTGCTGCTGCCCCCTCGCGGTGCCACTCGTACCGCTGGCCTACTCCCCCTCTCTCAGGGACCGTGGAGATGTGGGCTCACTCCCCGCCTCCTCATTCAGCTCCACTGCTACAGGTGCTTCGGACTCATTGTCCGACTCGGCTGAATGCAAATTAGCCGCTCCCCCATCCCTTGGATGGTTCCCGCCGGTTGGAGCTGCTCAGACGTCACCCTCTTTTGCGTCCTCCGGCGTCTCCCCCTCGAGGAGTGGCAGCCACTCCCCCCGCTTGGAGAGACCCGCGTCCTTGTCTGTCAAACGGCTTTCCTCGTCAAACGAGACGTCGTGACTCTTCACGGTCTGCTACCTCCATGGGTCGAAGAGGCGGTATGCCTTGCTCCCGCTCTCGTACCCGACGAAGATGCACCGGTGAGTCCGCGGATCCAGCTTGCCCCCCCCCCTCCCGTGCCTGCACAACAGCATGTGCAACACAACCAAACGTGCGGATGTGTGCCACAGTTGGCTTCCTCCCGCTCCACACTTCTTATGGAGTCTTCCACACCTTGGACTCCACGTCTTTTAGCAGCTTTGTCGGCGTCAGGTTCAAAATGTATGCCGATGTCCGTGCTGCCTCGCCCCAGTACCGCTGCTCATGGCCGACATCGCTCGATATGGACCAGACCATGTTGAGGATGGTGTAGTTCACCCTCTCAGTGACACCGTTCTGCTGTGAAGAGTGTGGCATGGTTTTCTGCCACGTGATCCCCTTGCTCTTCATCCATGCCGAGCAGCTCTTGTACTCACCGCCATTGTCGCTCCGGAATGCCTTCACCTTCAAGCCTCTTTGCCACTCCACTGCCACCACAAACTCATGAATGCAAGACAAGACGTCGCTCTTCCTCTTGATGATGTAGAGATAGAGCTTGCGGCTATGATCATGGATGAAGGTCACGAAGTAGCGAGCGCCCCAGATGGAGTTCTTAAATGGTCCACACACGTCAGTGTGAACCACCTCCAACTTCGCCGATGCACGCGTCCCTTTGCCATCAAACCGCGTCCCTTTGCCGTGTCGCCTTGCGTACCACGCATGGCTTGCACACGGCATTCTTGGTTGCATCAAGGCTCTTGACCTCAAGACCCCGCACGACTTCCTTCTTTGCCATGTCCCTCACAGTTGAAGGAGCGATGTGGCAGAGATGGCGGTGCCATAGGTCCAGGTTTCCTTCATCCTTCATCACGAGGTTGATGGCATCAGTTCTCGTCGCATCGGCAAGAACCTTGGTACGAAGAAGGTACAGGTCCTCCTCCCTTTTGCCACGTGGAATCACCTCGCCATCCCCCTCCTTCCGGATGATGGCCTCTTTCTTGTTGAAGAGTACCTCAAGCCCCTTGTTGGTAAGGCGGCTCACTGACAGCACGTTTGCTCCAAAGTTGGGCATGTGGAGCACGTCGTAGATGGTTCACGGAATGACTTTCCCGTTCACTACCGACTCGATGCGAACATTGCCTTCACCCGCGGCCAACTCTGTTTTGCCATTGGCCACTGTCACGTGCCGCTCAGTTGCGCCGTAGGTGACGAATGCCGCACGGTTGCATTGTGTGTGGCTGCCTGATCCGGAGTCGATCACAGTGACTTCCGGATCTGTCAAGTCAGTAGACTCCCTGGCCATCATGGCTTGGGTGTCCTTCTTCCCGCCCTTCCCGGGCTGGTCCGACTTCTTCTTGGGGCAATCGCGTGCGTAGTGGCCTTGTTTACCACAGTTGTAGCACTCCCCCTTATTGTCACCTCTTTTGGTGCCCTGCTTGGCACCCTTCCCCTTCTTNATTGGCCACTGTCACGTGCCGCTCAGTTGCGCCGTAGGTGACGAATGCCGCACGGTTGCATTGTGTGTGGCTGCCTGATCCGGAGTCGATCACAGTGACTTCCGGATCTGTCAAGTCAGTAGACTCCCTGGCCATCATGGCTTGGGTGTCCTTCTTCCCGCCCTTCCCGGGCTGGTCCGACTTCTTCTTGGGGCAATCGCGTGCGTAGTGGCCTTGTTTACCACAGTTGTAGCACTCCCCCTTATTGTCACCTCTTTTGGTGCCCTGCTTGGCACCCTTCCCCTTCTTGCCTCCCCCTCCACCTTGATGACGAACGGCATAGGCGGAATTTTACGTTGCCCTGCTCTCTCTCCCACCACGCCGGATCCATTCATTGTGGACGTACTCAGCCATCTTCGGCTACTTCAGCTCATCGGCGGACCAGCCGCCCATGACGGTGATCATGGGACTCCAACTGTCCGGCAAGGCCAGGAGGAGGATCGTGGCTTGCAGCTGAGGGTTGACCTTCCATCCAGTGGCTACGCACTCGGCAGTGAGGGACTCGATCTGCTGTAGGATTTCCATGATGTCGTCGCCTTCGTTGGCTCGAAGGGTGACGAGCCTCTTGAAGACGAAGAGCTGGTTGGCAAGGTTAGTGGACTGGTAGATGGTGCAGAGCTTCTTCTAGGCCTCTGCGGCCTCAGTGCATCCTTGAATCAGTGCGCACTGCGGCGGGGCTAGCGCTAACACCAACAAAGCCAGCACCTTCTTGTTGCGCTTCTTGTACTTGTCCACTTCCTCCGGCGTCGAGGTATCCGGAGGGGCAGTCTCGTTACCGTTGATCAGCTCAAGCGAGCCCTTGTCATCGAGGTAGAACTCAAATTGCCGCCTCCACAAGGGGAAGCCGTTCCCATTAAACTTAAAGACAGCACCAATGCTCTCTTGCTTGGTCGTTGCCATGGCGCGCAGTGGTAGCGTGAAAATTGAGGAGCTAGGGTCCTTCTAGGCACGTAGGCCCATAACCCTTTTATGGCTCTAGTGGGTGTGGAGGCACCCTCAAGGATGCCTAGCTCTCACTGGTTCACGCTACCAATGTTTGGGGCAGCCAAAGGACACCAATGGTGAAGGGTGTGGAGCACAAGGATCACGGATGTGAGTGGGCAGAACACGTCGCATTCAGTAGATCTGAATCGAAACACATTTCTGTTACTTGGCATAGTGATATTACATCTGATCCTTATAGTCTGTGATCTGAGCTTTCCAACGCATCCAAGCACGCCCAAAACGGAGCAGTAGATCCCCTGCTACGGCCGTCGAAGTAACCCTTGGTGGAGCCGCACACCTTGCCTTGCACGCTAGGCAATGGGAGGCGCTTCGTCGATGACCCGTCGAAGCGCCTTTCCTCGTCCAGAAGTCAAGTAGAAGTTCACCCTGGTCAAGGAGGTCCTTATGGTTGCCTCATTCATGCCCCAGGTGCATTTGGAGCTCATTAGAAACGAACTCGGATCACTGGCGGTGGATTATCTTGCCACCCATGGCGGTACCAGATTACAGCCGCCCGATTTTTGGGCTAGGCTAACTTTCTGAATACTCACTCAAATTGAGCGATTCAAAGCTTGATCCTGCATGAAAAGTTCCAAGGAATCCTAATCTAAATTCAGGTTAGGTGTTAGACTACTCCTCAGTGGTCAAACCAGGGAGTAGGATCAACGGCAATCATTGCAAGGGGCACACCATGTCAACAACTCGTGCCTCATCCGTTGGGAACGTGCACGTCCACCCGTGTCCTGGCTGGCCACAATTGTGGCAGACCGAGCCACTCCCACTGGCACCGGTTCTCTTCTGCTGCGGGCCCTTGCTCTTCTTGCCCCTATGCTTCTTCTTCCCAGAGGAGGAGTTGGTGGAGGCAACTGTTGTGGGAGCAGCGACGGCTACGGAGACGATGGCAGGGAAGGCGACGGTCTTGGAGCGCTGGACGCGTGACTCCATGTGAGCCTCCCCAACTTTGAGGAAGAGCTTGTAGGCCTAGAGCATAAGGGTGCCTAGGGCCGCCATCGCAGCGAGAACGTCCTGACTGTAGTGGACAAAAACGTCGGCAAACAGGTCGGTGGCGCAGCACTTGATGGTGAGAAGTGCCCCCAAAGGGGGTAGAGCAGCGTCGCCAAGGCGTCTGAGGATGTCCTCCGCCCGTTGCCAGTAGGCGGTGACAGACTCCGTCGCCCCCATGTGGAGGGATTTCAGCTCCCAGAGAAGGCGGCTGGTTTCAGCCTCAATAGAGAGGCGATNTGCTTCTTCTTCCCAGAGGAGGAGTTGGTGGAGGCAACTGTTGTGGGAGCAGCGACGGCTACGGAGACGATGGCAGGGAAGGCGACGGTCTTGGAGCGCTGGACGCGTGACTCCATGTGAGCCTCCCCAACTTTGAGGAAGAGCTTGTAGGCCTAGAGCATAAGGGTGCCTAGGGCCGCCATCGCAGCGAGAACGTCCTGACTGTAGTGGACAAAAACGTCGGCAAACAGGTCGGTGGCGCAGCACTTGATGGTGAGAAGTGCCCCCAAAGGGGGTAGAGCAGCGTCGCCAAGGCGTCTGAGGATGTCCTCCGCCCGTTGCCAGTAGGCGGTGACAGACTCCGTCGCCCCCATGTGGAGGGATTTCAGCTCCCAGAGAAGGCGGCTGGTTTCAGCCTCAATAGAGAGGCGATGGGGACGTGTCAAGACGTGTCATGCGGCCGTGGGTTCCAGAGTTCTCTCAATGGTGAAATCGCTGAGGAAGGATTCGAGGGCGATACGCGCTGATTAAGGGACAACCGAGATGACAGCACGGACAGCGCAACCGGCGTCATATAGCTGGTTGGCATGGCCGGGCTCGTACGAGAGGATGTAGTATGGCCAAAGGCCCTCACCCTGAGCCCAGATCCGAGAGTTGAGCTCCCAGCTCCGGAACTGGTCGCCGGCCTGTAGCCCTGGCGGCAGGGACTCAAAGTCCTTGGGCGTGCAGCCAGCACCCAGAGTGGGGCCAAGTACTAACGCTATAGTCTGCTACTGGCGCTGGGTCTGTTTTTGCGCCAGATATCGTGTGGTGTCGGAGACAGTAGGACTGGCGTGGCGGTGAGGGTGGAAGGGAGGCAGAGGGTTTCCATGGCTCTGCGGTATGGGCGGCTGCAGCACCGCAAGCGTCTGTGTCAGTAAGGCGAGCTGCAAGCGAATGGCGGCCAGTGCGTCCGGGAGAGTGCTGCTGCTACTGGCGACTATGCTTGCAGGCAACTACTGCTGTTGCTGCTACTGTTGTTGCTGATGCTGTGGTTATAGCAAATGCAGTGGCTACTACAATAGTGGCTGCTGCTGGTACTACGGTGGTGGCATCTGGTGTTATTGTATCTGTTGTTGCTGTTGCAACTGTTGCTACTGCAACAACTGTTGCTGCTACTATGACTGCTGCTGCAACTAGTGTTACTATGGCTGCTGCTATTGCTGCGGCTACTACTACTGCTGCAGTGGCTACTGCTGTAGTGGCTGCTGCTGTAGTGGCTGTCGCTGTTGCTGTAGTTGCTGTAGCTACTACAACTGTTGTAGAAAAGGTGGACAAGGGGGTCCTCCAATATAAGAGGACCCTGCCTCACTGGGGCTTTCATCCATGGTGAGCCTAGTGTGTGCTCTTGTTGTTATCCCTTTGGTTTTGTTTTGTTTTTTTCTTTTTTGGTTTTTATGGGTTGCTGACGCCAGCAGTGACATTAGCATTGATGTCATAAATGACGTCAGCCGAGGGCGGCTAGAGTCAGCAACGGTTGCTACTGTTCCTGCTACTGCTGTGGTTCTGGCTAATGCAATGGCTACTATAGTGGCGGATGCTGCTGCTGCTACTGTAGCGGAAGCTGTTCTTGCTGTATCTACAAAAACTACTACTGTTGCGTCTCTTGTTGCAATTGCGGTTGCTTCTACTCCTACTGCTACTACTGTTGTTGCTACTACAACTACTGTTGTGGTGGCAACCGCCGCGACTGCTGCAGCTATTGTGGTTACGGTGCTGTTGCGGTTGTGCAACTACCCAGCTGAACGGCCGCGGCTGCTGGCGTTGCTGTTGCTACTACACGGCTGCTGCTACTGCTACGCAATTGCGTAGCTGCATAGCTGTGAAGCCGCAAGTGCTGGCGCGGCTGATATTGCTAAGCGCCTGCACGCCAACAGCTCGTGCTGCTGCGACGCGGTTGTGCAGTTGCACAACTATGCAACCGCGACTGCTGGCTTGACTTCTGATGCTTTGTGCCTGTGAAGCTACTACGTAGCTGTGTAGTAGCACAGTCGCGACTGCTGGCGCGATTGTTGTTGTTGCGTGGCTGTGCGACTGCTGCTCCTGCTGCATGGTTGTGACTTTTGCTACAGCTGCTGCTGCGGCTGTTGCTATGGCTGGTGCTTTGGTGTTGCACAGCTACGGCTACACAGCAATGGCTGTTTTTGCGGCTGCTGCTGCTCAACTACTGTTGCTGTTGCTGCGGCTGTGGCCACAAATCTGCAACACAGATCTACAGCGCATATCTGCTCAGATCTGCTGTTGCTTCTGCTGTAGCTGCATTGCTACCGCAACAAAGGGGGAAGGGAGAAAAACGGGACACTTTCCTCATCTGCGCCACTGTCGCCATGTGCGTTTGTGTCGTCACGGCGTCGCCTGTCAAGTTGCCTGTCCACCAACGCCACCGCCGTCGCAGGGTCAGTGCTGCCGAAACATTTTCAACAGCATTTCCCCCACGTCGCGAGCGTTTTGACAACGCCACCTGGCAAGGCTAGCTCTGCCAGGAAAAATCCAGCAGATTTTCCCTTGCACGAGTGTGTTTATAGCTCCTCCGGCATTGAATGGGACCCGTACGCCTCGCTGATGCTCAGCTCTACTGCTTCTACTGCACTCTGGTTGTGATACCAAGCTAGAAAGCCTAGACTAGTGCAACGTGTTGAGGCTGCACATAGCTGGAGTAGGCATGGCCCCACGTTCATTGCTTTGAACTGCTGCCCCCTTCCGCTGCTCTAAGTATGTGAGAAAGAAAACTGCACGCTAAGGAGTTGGCGCCAGAATGGCAGACAAAAGCTGGAAAGAACTGATTAGCAACTGAGAATGAACAACAATGGGAGACCCCTCCAAATACTAGCTCCCCCCCAGCTTAGTAGATCTTGTTATTGAGGTCACTAGGCAATGAGGAAAAAAAAAACATATTTTCTCGTAGGAAGGGTTTTCTCGATGAGCCCTGCAAAACAACCGACAGCCCAAAACCCGGGCGTCGTCCGTTTTCCCTAAAACCAAACCACACCCATGTTGCGAGTGCAGTCATGCAGTCAGAATCATCTAGAAGAATAGCAACAATGAGTTATGGCTACCTAAACCCAGGCAGCGTCTAGGCTAGCCTCGATTACAACAGTGCCCGAACAACCTGACATTCGGACCCTAAGCAGAACATGACGGTGCAATTGCAACCGTGTAGACAGATTTAGCCTAGGATGCGAGCAGACAGTATCTGCCATGGCAGTTACCGCCAGCGGTATAACTGCTGAGGAGGCCTGCCGATGGAGCTGAGCACATCATGCGTCTAAGGGAAGAGGCTGTTGTGATGTGAGTTACTTCCGTCCTTTTGTACAGCTTACTATGACCACTCGGCCGTGTCCATGCTCGTGCAGATCCATGATGCGGGCCCAGCTACCGTCAGAGCACTGACGGTTGGTGGATCCATCCACCAGCAGCTGCCAGATGACTGCCACGACGTCCCGGGTGCTTGCTGGGGTGCTCTGCAGTTTTTCTGCAGACACTAGAGTTTCCTCGGTGGACTGCCTCTCAAGCCCGATTTGCATGTTTTGCCTTGTCTGTCCACCGATCGATGCCGGACTTGTGCGTGTGACCAGTCATAGCGTCCGGCTCAAGATTCTGCATCTCTAGGTTCAGACGGTGTTGAGCTTGGATGCATGTGCGCAGAGTTGCGGCCAAAACAGTGGTTTTGAGCCGGTTCTAGGACAAACTGACACTGTTGTGTGCGTCACCCGCCGTGTGCCGTGGCAGGTATTTATGCTATGTGCTTATCGGTTGTCATCTCTCTCTGCATTACTAAGCTATCGGAGCTTATGAGACTTTGCGCGTCTCCCTAGCCTGATCCTTGCTGATTCTTGCACCTGCTTGCTTACTAGTGCGCCAGCTGACTGGACAGTGTCGCCACATCAGCAGCAGCAAGGTTAGGAAGCTTCCAATCAATTTCTCATGGTATCATAGCAGCGAGACCCCTCTCGCTGAGCTGCGCCACAGAGACGCAGCACCGGCAGTAGCAGTGAGAGTCACCGCCGCCGCCACATTCCGGGACCCGTCGCAGCCGACGTTACCAGCAGCGACGTCACCATGCAATCGCCACCACCGTAGCAAGTGGAGCTGCGACAGTGACAATATCCAGTAACCACGCCAGTCAGCAGCAGAAGCACCGGGTGGCAGCAGCAGCCGTGTCTAGCTGCCAGCCTCTACACCACAAAAGAAAAAAAAGGAGTAGCAGCTCGCAGCAGCAACTTGCGGCGGCGGCTGCGAGCAATTGCAGCACGCAACGGTGGCAGCAGCTTGTAGCAGCGATGGCAATAGCAGCTGCGAGCAGCACCAGTAGCCCAGCACCAGCAGCAAAGCAGTAGTGGCATTGTAGCTGCTACAGTGACAGCAGCAACAGCGGAAGCAACAGCATTAAAGCAACGTTAGCGGCTACAGCAGCGCAGCAACAGAATCGCCGTAGTAGCAGCGGCGACCTTGCACAGCACTGTTGCTGCACTGTAGTGCTGTGCAGCTGCACAAAAACTACGCAGCACTGCGCAGGCCTGCGTGGCACTACGCAGGCTTGCGCAGCCCCTACGTAGCTGCGAGTAGGGGGTAACGAGGTCGTCCCCACAGGTCACGCGAGTTCGCGTGACCTTCCCAAAAAAAATCGCTGACGTAAAAAACGCTAGTGAAAAAAACGCTAGCATTTTTTTGCTAGTGTAAAAACGCTAACGTCAGCATAGGCTATGCTTACGTCAGCAATTTTGGGGTCAAAACGTCAAATTTTCAGAACGTTTCAACTCCTTGAGAAACGTTGTCCGTTTCTCGTTCGGAGCATTTTTTACATTCGGCCCCATCTTGAGCATTGCGATGGTGCCGGTCCGTGACAAGAGAAAAGGGCTAGTTGACCCCTCTTCCTCCTCTTCGGGCGTTATGAGTCCGCGGTCGCAGTCCCTCATGATCGACGAGCTTCGTCAGTCGCAGGACGAGATGCGCCGACAGCAGTAGAGGCAGTCCGACGCGTTGCAGGAGATCACGGAGTTACTACGAGGTCGTTCGATGGCTTCGCAGTAGCCACCTGGAGGATCTACTGGAGCTGCACCATCTGCTCAGCAGTCTACACCCTACACAGCGACGCGGACTCAGCACCACTCATCACATGTTCACACTTGGGATGAGGAGGAGATTGAGGATGACTCACGCGAGCACGAGATTCGTGTGCTTGAGGAGCGCATCTGTGAGTTCCGTCTGGGATCGTAGCCTCGCACTCCGCCACCTTCTCGCCGTCAGGATCAGCCACGTCGTTTAGCAGCAAACCTTTGGTGGTGTTTCCCTCATTGGTGGGCTCCCCATACCCCGTCCACCGTCTCCCGAGCCTGAGGTCAACCTCCCCACGGAGCGGCGACCGAAGGACTTTGAGAAACCTCCACCCCGTTACGACAGCGACGAGGGTTTTGATTGTTGGGAGACCTTGTTTCAGGTGTGGGCCGATTATGAGGGTGTCTGGCCCTACTACCACAGCCAGTACCAGATCGGTGACGCTCACCAGGTCCACACAGCAGCAAGATCGATGCGTGGTCTCCTCTAAGCAATGCCGTGGGAGACTGTGGTCGACTTCCGACCCTTTCTCGGTGAGACCGGGACCGAGACTGGAGCAGATCCACGTCAGGGCTGGGAGCTGGGCCTGACACTTCTTGCTGCAAAGACCCATGCCACGAGGGCGGCCCGACTACGTGAGTTTCACTCCCTCCGTCAGGGTCTTACAGAGCTTGCAGCTGACTATTAGAGGCACGCGATGCGCATTTACACGCGCCTTAGGACCGGTGGCGGGATGCCGTTGTGGGCACTCGACACCATCATGATGGGGGTGCGTTTGGACCACGTGAAGCTCTTTACGGGCTTCGATCGTGTGGCTCTTTCTGAGTTGTCTGAGTCACTACAGCTGCTTCCTTGGGCCCATCGCTACTTCATCCAGGCCACATCGGCTCATGAGGCTGCCATCGCCCATCAGCAGAGTCCACTTGTTCCAGCAGTGACTGCGACCCCTCCTACGCCTCTATCCCAACTCACCAGTCCCACCTCCACCGCTTCCTCGTCGTCCTCCTCTACCCCGAGCGGCCACACTCAGGGCGTTGCAGCGGCCGTACAGGGGAAGAAGGGGAAGAAGCGACGCGGGAAGGGACAACAGCAGCAACAGTAGCAGCCGGCGAGTAGTTGCACTGCTACAACTGTGGAGGCTCTCACCGCTATACAGAGTATGAGAAACCCCTTGATTGGCCTCGGATCATGCGCGGCCTTCAGGTGGCACACGCGTAGTGGATTTCCTTGAGTGACACACGGACTGGGCGCGCCGCGACCACGAGTGCAGCAGACGCATCCGCTTCACCAGGCGGCAGTGGTGATGTAGACCCTCAAGATCGCACGATCGCGGAGCTTTGTCAGATGATGGCGCTTCGTACTCAAGGAAGTGCGAGTGTGTTGTCACAACCGAGTGGTCCTGACACAGCTTGTCTTACTGCCTCTGTTGCCCATGATGATGCTTTTGGTGGAGCCATGTTGGCTTGCGATGAGGATGGACCTGACAGTACCGACTGGCTTGACGAGTCACAGATCCGTGTTGTTCGTCGTTGTCATGAGTCCTCTGCTGAGAGCCCAGCAGATGTAAAGTGTTCTGTGGCACGTTGCTCAGTGTCGACGACCGGTCGTGAGCCGACCGGTCTAGCGCGCTCTCTGGCGCGCTCGTTTCTGAGTAACAAACCCAGAGCTTCCAGACTTGGACTCTAGAGCAGCAGACTGAGGGGGCAGCTGACTTAAGCAACGAGCGTGGAAGCCCGCACGCTGCATCAACAACGCTGCTGCCCCAACCTGCTGCATAGACTTTCTTTTTTGGTATCAGAGCCAGAGCGTAGTAGCAGCAGCATGTGCCAAACAACGCCGCGGACCCCCATACGCGCCAGTGCAGAGGAAATGCTACCAGATTTTTTCCGACAGCATTGACCCTCCTGGTGGCGGCGTCAGATTTTTTCCCACGGCCACTGGGCCAGGGGACANCGACCGGTCTAGCGCGCTCTCTGGCGCGCTCGTTTCTGAGTAACAAACCCAGAGCTTCCAGACTTGGACTCTAGAGCAGCAGACTGAGGGGGCAGCTGACTTAAGCAACGAGCGTGGAAGCCCGCACGCTGCATCAACAACGCTGCTGCCCCAACCTGCTGCATAGACTTTCTTTTTTGGTATCAGAGCCAGAGCGTAGTAGCAGCAGCATGTGCCAAACAACGCCGCGGACCCCCATACGCGCCAGTGCAGAGGAAATGCTGCCGGATTTTTTTCCGACAGCATTGACCCTCCTGGTGGCGGCGTCAGATTTTTTCCCACGGCCACTGGGCCAAGGGACATGCTGCCAAAACGTTTTCGGCAGCACTGACCCCCACGCGGGACGCGAGGAGGTGAGGGGCAGGCGGCGTCTGACATCTGTGGCCGACGACGCAAGCGGCAACGTCATCTAGGTGCAGTGACTGGCACCACCAGCAGCAGCAGGCAGAAGTTGCACCTCGCAGCAGCCTGCAGTAGCAGCAGCTCGCAGCAGCAGTAGTAGCATGCAGCAACAGCAGCAGCGCGCAGCATCAGCCCACAGCAGCAGCCCGCAACGGCAATAGGCAACAGCCGCAGCACGCAGCAGCTGCAGCAGCGTGCAGCAGCAGCGGGCTGCAGTAGCTGCTGCAACGATCTGCAGTAGCGGCCAGCTGCAGCAGCAGCAGCAGCGAGCAGCAGCTGGCAGCTGCCAGCCGCGGCTGCTGTTGCTCGCTGCTCGTAGCGAGCAAGCAACGAGCAGCAGCCCGCTGCTGCCAGCGAGCAACAGCCTGCTGCTGCCAGCGAGCAGCAGCTCGCTGCTGCCAGGCGAGCAGCAGCCCGCTGCTCGCAACAGACAGCGGGCTGCTGCCCGTTGTGGCAAGGAAAACAAAAAAAAGACAACAAAAAAATCCCCCACCCCCGCAGCTCACTGTAGCAACCCGTAGCTGCAGCGAGCAGCTGCTGTAGTACGTAGCAACTGCAGCAGCGCTCAGCAGCAACAGCGAGCTACAGCAGCCACAACAGCTGTTGCAGGTCGCAACAACAGCAACTGCAGCTGCAACTGTAGCAATAACAGCAATAGCAGCAGCAGCTGCAGCAACCGCAGCAATAGCAGCAGCAGCAGCAACAGCAACAGCAGCAGTACCAGAAAACAGCAGCAACAGCAGCAGCAACAGCAGCAGCAGCAACAACAGCAGCAGTAGCAGTAGCAGTAGTAGCAACAGTAGCAGTAGCAGCAAGTAGCAACAGAAGCAGTAGTAGCAGCAGCAGCAACAGCAGCTGCAGCAGCGGCTACAACAGCATCAGCACCAACACCAGCAGCGGCGGCCCCAACATCCGCCGCTGCTGACGTCAGCACCCCTCTGCTAACGTCATTGCTGATGTCATCAACACACACACACACAAAAAAAAACAAAAAGAAGAGGGGGAAAAGGGGAGAGGGGGAAGGCCAAAGGGGTGGGTAGACTCCCCACTGCCCCAATCTCCTACTGACATCAGCAACACAAAGACAAAAAAAACAAGGGACACTAAGACATGGCTCGTAGTCCCGGCGAGGAGGGGTCCTCCTCTGGTGGGGGGACCCCTACCCCTCCTTTCTTGTAGCGACTGCAACAGCAGCAGCAGCAGCAGCAGTACCCGCCGCCGCTGCAGCAGTAGCAGCCGCCGCCGCCGTAGGAGCAGCAGCTGCCGCCGCCGCAGTAGCAGGAGCAGCCACCGCCGCCACGGCAACAGCAGCTGCCGCTGCCGCACCAGCAGCAGCCGAATCAGTAACAACAGCAGCCGCCGCCGCCTCAGCAGTATCAGCCGCCGCCGTTGCAGCAGCAGCAGCCGCCCCCTTTATAGCAGCAGCCGCCGCCGCTGCAACAGCAACAGCCGCCGCCCTTACAGCAGCAGCCACCGCCGCTGCAGTAGCAGCAGCCGCCACCCCTACAACAGTAGCAGCCGCCGCCCCTACAACAGCAGCAGCAACAGCCTAGTGGTAACATTGGCGGCAACCCTGACCCACTTGCTGCTCTTCAGCAGCAACTCGCCGCCTTGACATAGCACCTTGTAGAACTACAGCCAATCGCCTCCCAAATGCCATCAGCGCGCTGCCGTCGTTCATCCCTCCAGGGTACGCTAGCCCCGCTGTGTCCGCCGCCACGTACTACTTAGCACAACAGCAGACTCAGCGCCAACGGCAGACAGTGACACCCGTCCTTGGCCCCACTCTGGGTGCCGGCCGTAGGCAGAAGGACTTTGAGACACCGCCGCCGCCGCTTCAAGCCGGCGAGCAGTTCCGGAGCTGGGAGCTCAGCTTCCGGTCTGTGGGCCTACTACACCCTCCCTTACGAATCCACCCAGGCCAATCAGCTATATGACGCTGGTCGCGCGGTCCGCGCCCTCGTACCAGTCCCCCCCCAGCTTCCCGCCTTGCCCTGGAGCCCTTCCTCGGCGACTTCACCGCTGGCGACATCCCAGACCCTGCAGCCGCATGGCACGTCCTCACCAGACCCCATCGCCTGTCCAGCGACGCTGAGATCAGCCGTCTGCTCCGGGAGTTCAACTCCCTGCACATGGGGGAGACCGAGACGGTCACTCCCTACTGGCAACAGGCGGAGGACATCCTCCGTCGACTCGGCAAATCTGCTCCGCCCCCTCTGTCCGCGCTCCTCACCATCAAGCGCGGCNGCGCGGTCCGCGCCCTCGTACCAGTCCCCCCCCAGCTTCCCGCCTTGCCCTGGAGCCCTTCCTCGGCGACTTCACCGCTGGCGACATCCCAGACCCTGCAGCCGCATGGCACGTCCTCACCAGACCCCATCGCCTGTCCAGCGACGCTGAGATCAGCCGTCTGCTCCGGGAGTTCAACTCCCTGCACATGGGGGAGACCGAGACGGTCACTCCCTACTGGCAACAGGCGGAGGACATCCTCCGTCGACTCGGCAAATCTGCTCCGCCCCCTCTGTCCGCGCTCCTCACCATCAAACACGGCGCCACCAGCGCATACACGGACGTCTTCGTCCACTACCCTCAGGACGTACTCTCCGCCATGGAGGCCCAGGGCACTCTCATGCCCTGGGCATATGAGCTCTTCCTCAGTATTGAGAAAGCTTGCCAGGAGTCCCAGCTCCATCACGCGGAGGCCCTTGCATCCCCTGCCGTCGCCGCCCCTGCCATTGCCTCCAAGGCCGTTGCCTCCCCCGTCGCAGCTACCCCATCGCCCTTAGTGAAGAAGAAGAAAAGCCGGAATAAGAAGGGCAAGGGTCCATCGCAACAGCAGCAGCAGCAGTCATGGACCGGCTCCAGCGGTAGTGGCTCGGTCTGCCACAACTGTGGCCAGCCCGGGAACGGGTGGTACACGTGCCCTCTCCCGACGGACGAGGCCCGCGTCATCGCCACCACGCGACGCCAACGGGAGCGCCGCCTCACCTCTGCCGCCGTCGCTTCTGCTGGTCCTGCCACTCCGACCTCGTCCAGCAGCTCGGCCACTCCGACAGCTACGCCTGTCCTACAGACACCCCCACCGCAGCAGTACTACCCGTAGCAGTACTACCCTCAGCCGTCGGCACCTCCGCTTCCTTCACCGGCTCAGCCCTCCTACTACCCGGGCTCCGGCGCCGTCACTCCGCAATCCGTCTACACTCCTGGGTCGTCATCCCGAGAGCGTCAGCTGGAGCAGTTCATCGCGCTCCAGCTTGGCCTCCCTCGCCCTCCTCCCCAGGGAAGTGCGAGTTGCGTAACCTCTTGCCCTCCGGCCCATCCCTACATGACTGAGACTGAGCTATGGTCGTGTCCCGTTCCCTCGTCTGTCTCGTCGTCTCCCGTGATCTCCCCCACCCCACTCCTTGACAACATTACATGGCTTGACGACTGGCACTCTCGTTTCAAGCCTCCTTCCACCGTGTCCGCGTCCCTCGCTTGCTGCCATGTGACCGTGACAGATCTGGCGACCCCTGTCCAGGACCCTGCTAAGACCTGGATCATTGACTCCGGGGCCACGCATCACATGATGGCCTCTCGCGAGGCCTTCAGTATGCTCGGTCCCGTCGGCGATGTCTCCGGTGTCCGGACGGGCTTGGGACAGGTGTTGCCTATCCATGGGGTAGGCGTCGTTCGTTTCCGTGGTCCGGCCGGTGACGTCTTTCTGACCGATGTTCTCTTCGTCCCTGGTCTCGAGCTCAGCCTCCTATCCGTGACTGCCCTTGACCGCATGAGCATGGACGTTGTGCACCAACTTGGTATCGGCATTGTGTCGTTACGTCTGTGTGGTCTTGTCGTACTGCACGCCACCGCCTGTGGCAACTTGTGGCACGTTCCCCGCCTCTCCTCCTCCCCTCCTGTCTCCTCCCCGTCGGCTGCGACCAGTCATGTGTTAGTTACCAGCACGTTTTCTCCTCAGCACACCTGCCTCTTGCACCGCCGCCTTTGCCACGTCCACTCTGCCGCACTAGAAAGCATGCTCGGCACCCAGCCGGCCAAGGGCCTTGATCTGGAGACTTTCCCTCTCCCGTGCCCCACTGAGTGCATGGACTGCGCTCAGGGGAAGATGCACCGGTCCACGTACCCCCTATCTTCCTCCCGTAAGTCCGCCCCCCTTGACCTTGTCCACTCAGACGTCATGGGCCCTCTCCCCACCGAGTCCGTCGGTGAGCATGGCCGCTATGTCCTCACTCTTACGGACGACTACTCTCGCTATCGTTGGGTCTTCTGCCTCCGGCAGAAGAGCGATGTCGCCCGAACCATTCAGGACTGGCGTGTCCTCGCAGAGCGCGAGTGTGGCCGGCCCCTTCGCCGATTACGCTCCGATCGCGGTGGGGAGTACCTGGGTGAGGCCACGACGTTTCTCGCCTCCCGCAGTATCCGCCATGAGACGTCTGCGCCCTACACACCCGCCCAGAACGGCGTCTCCGAGCGCTGGAACCGTACCATGGCCGACGCCGTCCGCACCATGCGGGTCGAGTCTGGTCTCTTCGATGGCTTCTATTTTTAAGCCATGGCCTAAATGACCTGGGTCTGGAACCGGGTTCCCCATGGTCCCCTTCCCCGCCAGTCCACGCCCTATCAGCATTGGTGCGGTCGGCGTGCTGACCTCCGCCCGGCTCGCGTCTGGGGCTACGTAGCCGTTGTGTGGCTGCCCGTCCCACAACAAGGTGGCAAGCTCGCCCCTGCACCTTTCTCGGCGTGTCTCGTCAGTCCAAGGCCTGGCGCATCTGGGACCCATCCCGACACTACATCGTCGAGTCCCGTGATGCCCTCTTCTTCGAGGACCTGTTTCCCCGCGACCTCATCCGCTCTGGCTCGTTCGTGTCCCTCCCGTCGCGTGGGGGAGTGGTGAGTCCGTCCTCCGTCCTGTCGCTTCCGCGTGACACATCACTCCGTCCCTCTGAGTCAGTGGCCCCGGTCGCGTCCACAGGCCCCTCCAAGCCAGCTGCTCCAGTCGCATCTACTGGCCCCTCCGGGCCGGCAGCCCCAGTCGCGTCCGCTGGCCCCTCCGGGCCGGCAGCCCAAGTCGCGTCCGCTGGCCCCTCCGGGCCGGCAGCCCCAGTCGCGTCCGCTGGACCCTTCGAGCCAACTGCCCCAGTCGCTTCCACTGGCCCTCCAGGCCGGCAGCCCCAATCGCGTCCGCTGGCCCCTCCGCGCCAACTGCCCCAGTCGCGTCTACTGGCCCCTCCGGGCCGGCAGCCCCAGTAGCGTCCGCTGGCCCCTCCGGGCCGACAGCCCCAGTCGCGTCTGCTGGCCCCTCCGGGCCGGCAGCCCCAGTCACTTCCGATTGCCCCTCCGGGTCGACGGCCCCAGTCGCGTCCACTGGCCCCTCCGGGCCAGCAACCCCAGTCGCATCCGCTCGCCCCTCCGGGCCAGCAGCCCCAGTCGCGTCCGCTCGCCCCTACGGGCCGGCAACCCCAATTGTGTCCGCTGGCCCCTCTGGCCCAGCAGCGCCTGTTGTGTCTGCAGGCTCCTCCGGACCAGTAGCCCCGTCCACCTCCGTCGGCCCGTCGGACTCAGCACCATCTTCTGCCCGACCGCGCTACACACGTGGCCCAGGCGGTAGCCTCCGACCTCGGCCGACAGTGAGCGCGTAGACCGTCTCTCCCCGTCCCGTGGCACCTTGACCCCGTGTGGCTCCACATGTCTCCTCCACTCCCACGGTCGTGAGTGGGGACCCTGGCACAAAGGCTCTCGGCCTGACCACTTCTGCATCATCGCAGACCTTCACCCGGGCTCTGCATGGGGGTACGCCATGCTTCATCACGAGCATCGGCATGCTGTTGTGGCTGCACTCGCACGCATCCCACCTGGGGCTCGTGATGCACATGCCCTCTCAATCCAGTCCACAGCGTGCCCAGAGGACCCTTCCACCCTACGCGAGGCTCGAGCCTCCCCTGAGGCCGCACATTGGGATGCTGCCTATGCCGAGGAGCTCGCTGCTATCCGGTAGCACCACGTGTATGACCTCGTCGACCTCCCTCCAGGTCGGAAGGCCATTGGTGCCAAGTGGTTCTTTCGGCGTAAGTGGAAGCGTGACGGATCCTTGGACAAGTACAAGGCCCGTATCACAGCAAAGGGGTTTGCTCAGGTCCCTGGGGTCGATTACGACCACATCTTCGCCCCAGTTGGCCGGTTCTCCACTAGCCGGGCGCTCTTCAGCCTGGTTGCCGAGCACGGGTGGGAGCCCCCAGGCTTCGACGACGGCACTGGGAGAGTTTGGCGGCTGCGGAAGGCCCTCTATGGCCTGAAGCAGTCGCCTCGGTGCTAGAACCAGGAGATCAACAGTACGCTTCTCCGTGGCGGCCTCCAGCGCAGCACCGCTGACCCCGCATTGCTCGTCAGCCCGCGAGGTCAGACCTTCGCCGCGGTTCTCGTCTACGTGGACGATCTCCTCATTGTGTCGCCAGACGCGGCAGCCATCCAGCGCGTCAAGGACTTGCAGCACGCCGCCTACCAGATGAAGGATCTCGGGTCTGCCCGAGTCTTCCTGGGCATGGAGGTCAAGCATGATTACTCCCAGGACATCCTGCACGTCCACCGGGCTGCCTATGTGCAGACCCTGTCCACTCGCTTCGCCGAGGACTTGCCCCTCGTGCCTAGCGCATCCTCACCCATGTCACCCGATGGCCAGGTGAAGCTGAAAAGTCACGACCCAGCTGTTGTGAGGGAGCCAGTTGATGTGACCACGTATCTACGGGTCATCGGGTCACTGATGTTCCTGACGACGACGACGCGTCCAGACATCGCGTTCGCCGTCAACCTCCTCGCCCAGTTCTCTCAGGAGCCGCATCACCTCCACTTTGAGGCCGTGATCCAAGTACTGCACTATGTCGTCTCGACCCCTCAGCGAGGTCTCATATTCCGCCGTCAGCCGTCCGTCGTCGCAGTGGGCTACACCGACAGTGACTGGGCCGGCAGTCCAGACGGTAAGAGTCGCACTGGCTGGATTTTTCTTGTCGGAGGCACAGCTGTGTCTTGGCGCAGTGGCAAGCAGGGGTGCATTGCACGCAGCACTGCTGAGGCTGAGTAAGTGGCCCTTGGCTCAGGCGCGTGTGAGAGTGTGTGGTTGCATCGTCTGCTGTCCGAGTTGCGTCAGTCTGGCGGATCCATCACCTTGCATTGTGACAATGAGAGTGCCATGGCCATCGCCGACAATGACTGTGTGCATCACACACGCACAAAGCACATCAACATTGAGTATCACTATGTACGTTCGTTGTTGCATGACGGCAGCATCAGCATCGTATGGGTTGAGACAGCACGACAGCTAGCTGACTTCCTGACCAAGGCACTCAAGAGGGACTCGTTCAAGAAGGCTGTCAGTTCAGGCGGCGTGCGTCCGTGAGTCGTCCTCTTTGTCCCTGCCTGCGTCCCTGCGTACCTTGGGGGAGTCTGGATGTTGATCGTTTCTCTGCCCGCCCATGTACACTACGCCTGTGAGTCATGGGGGAGTGTTGGTTTTTGCGCATCCCTTGTTGTGCTCTGTTGTGTCCTCCCAGCTTGTGTACATCGGCGTGCAGATGACTGACGGCGAGACTCGACGCTGATGGAGCGTCATCCGGTGGACCCGACGCACGCGGAGGTCTACTCGCAGTTCGCTGGAGCCTCCTCTCTCCGGCGACGTACTCAGCTCCATCGGCAGGCCTCCTCGGCAGTCGTGCCGCCGGCGGTCACCGCCACCGCAAAGTGCTGTCTGCATGCATCCAGCGCGTCCCGTCGCGTCTGCGTCGTCATGCTCTGCCTAGGGTCCGTGTTGCGTGCTGCATGGTCCTGTTCGGCGTCACAGACCACCGTAGGCACTGCCTGGGTTCGGGCAGCCATAACTCTTTGCTACTATTTTCTAGGTGATTCTGACCGCACGACTGCGTTTGCAGCGTTGGTATTATGGTATGGTCCAGTTTTCAGGCAAAACGGACGACGCCCGGGTTTTGGGCTGTCGGGCGTCTGGCAGGGCTCACCGAGAAAACCCTGCCTGCCAGAAAATAGGTCCAGAGCTATCTTCTGATTGGCTGGTTAGTTGAGTAACAACTTCTACACTAGTGGGGGGGGCCTAGAACTTGGAGGTGTCTCCCATTGTTGTTCATTCTTCATTCCTAATCAGTTACTATCAGTTTTCAGGTGCTTACTGGCGCTAACTCTGGTGCACGCGTTTCTGAGTAACAAACCCAGAGTTTCCAGACTTAGACTCTAGAGCAACAGACTGAGGGGGCAGCTGACTTAAGCAACGAGCGGGGAAGCCCGCACGCTGCATCAACAACGCTGCTTCTCCAACCAGCTACATAGACTTTCCTTTTGAGTTGGTCCACTCGGACCTTCTCGGTCCTTTTCCAGTCAAGTTCCTCTCCGATCGGGGTCGGTATGTTCTCACCCGGACCTATGAATTCACCCGGATGCGGTGGGTCTACAGCCTCTGCCACAAGAGCGATGCCGCATTGGCGGTCCGCCTATGGCTTGTGATGGCTGAGCGTCAGTCTCGTCACACCCTGCACACGTTTCGCTCGGATCGTGGTGGCAAGTTCTTAGGGGAGATGGATGCCTACTTTGCCGAGCACGGTATCTTTCACCAGCTTTCCGCCCGTGCTACACCACAGCAAAACGGTGTGTCTGAGCATTGGAACCGCACCATGGAGGATGCGGTTCGCGCTATGCCGTCTGAGTGCGGTCTACCGGGGTCCTTTGCCTTTGAGGGCTTCTCCTATATGACGTGGGTCAGGAACCGCTTGCCGCATGGTCCACTTCCAGACCATGTCACGCCGTACGAGTTGTGGTTCGGCCATCGTGCTGATCTCCGTCTCGCCCGCGCTTCGGGGTCCCTCACCTGTGTCTGGTACACCGAGGACCAGCAGGGATCCAAGGTCTCACCTCGGGGACGCATGTGTACCTTCCTCGGCATCTCCCCGCGGTCAAAGACTTGGCGCTTGTGGGACCCTGCTCGCCATCACATTGTCGAGTCTCGAGATGCTCTCTTTTTTTAGGCTCTCACCTACCGCGACTTGTCTAACATTCTGTCTTTGGCCACCGACCACGTCCCTACTTGTGTGGCCTCCTGGCGGATGGGGGAGTCTAATCCTGGGGATGGGTCCGTCCGGGCCTCCTCACCTGTGGTCCGGTCTCCGGCTGCCAACAAACTACGTGCAAAGCTCAGCATGCGTCGGCTCCAACGGATGTCACTCAAGCAGAATCGCGTCTCGCCGTCAGTCATCTGCACGCCGATATACACAAGCCGGGAGGACACAACAGAGCACAGTGTAAGATGTACGAAAACCAACAAAGAATACGCTAGTAATGCTTGTGTCACAATAGCTTCCCATTTTCATTTGCGATGAACACCTTCGCTTTGATGACATATGCGCAAGTGGATGACAATATTGCTACATGATAGAAAGGAGAATACTAACATGACTTACTCTTGCATTTGGCAAGCTTCCCTCTCCAACTACGATGTTTTCTTCAACACTTTTTTTAGAAGACAACATCACATGAAGTACTCTAGGAAACGAACACAATTAAGCAACATAGAATGATGAGGAAATTAACATACTGTAGTACCTCTTAGGACGCCCTCCACAATGTACCCATCGTTTCAGTCAATAGATCAGCGCTGTCCATAGTCAAAAACGACATGACAACGATGCCCATGTTTTTCGTTATTGGAGCAAAAAGGGCACTTTTGTCATGTATTTCATGTGTTTAACATATTTGGCACGGTTTTCGAATTGGAGGGCGCAGTCGAACTTTGCCTGTCATCGCGAGCTCGTAGGAGGGGTTTTGCGGCGAAACACCCTGCTAGCTTGCGATGACCCTGCTTAACCCCCCATTTCAACTAGGGGGTTTGTCGACGGTTTGGGGGGGTTTGTGAGATGTGGCGCACGCTGTCATAAAAGAAAGGGAATCTGCTAGGCCCCGCTACCGCGGGGCCCGGCAGATGCTCGGGCAAGTAGAAGAATAAAACCCAAACCCCCTAGTGTAACTAGGAGGTTTGTCGAATGTTTGGTAGGGGGTTTGCAAGATGCGGTGCACGCTGTGATAGAAGAAAGGCGAAGTCCGACTTCAGAAGTCGCAGACTTCACCCTCGAAGTCGGCGATGTCCGACTTCGAGAGCGAAGTTGAACTCCGTTTTGGTTCGAGCATTTGCAAATATGGGCACCGCTGTCATGTCGTTTTCGACTATGGACAGCACTGATCTATCGAGCGAAACGATGGGTACTGCCTCTCATGTTTGCCTAATTTTTAAGGGTTCAAGTCACATATGCCCAGTTTTCGGAACTATATAGTTGATATACCATTGTTGTGCATAAGATAACGTATATGACAATGCCGTACATAAAAGAACACATATGCCAAGGTTACACAGAAAATACCTTAGGAACCCAGAAACGCTAAAAAAGTGCCATGTTCGCGCCACATACCATGTAGCATTGATACATGACATGATTTTTGTCATTCACCATGTCTCAGACGGATGCACCATTACACTTTTTTCCATGCTTGGTCCAAAACACATGTTGCGATCGAGCATGAAGAAAGGGGTGGGCGACTGGTTGATTTCGTTGCAGAGGCTGGGTGGATGGTTGCTTTGGTAACGTATGGTGGACGGATGGTTGCTTTTCTTCCGAACCACGGGCGGATTGTTGTTGCTCTTCTTCCGAACAACGGGAGGATGAGAGTTACACTTAAATTTTTGTGGTACGTGAGCTATTTCACCCAATTTTTAAACATGGAAGTAAGTGATTGTTTTATTCGACTAAAGTTTGTCGATTTGTAATGTAGGAACTGATTGGGCTGAATTCCATCTTTTCTGGGTGTTCGACATCGGACGAACTGCCCGTTCATATCCTCAGTCTGTCCTACAACTTCGACTGTCTCATGGTGAACATTTGAGTGCGGGTCCACGTCTTGCTCCTCACTTTGAAGGCATGTCCGCAGCTTGTGTCACAGCTCCCATAGCGTCTTGCATGACATCTGAACTGGCAGATTGCTTTCTACTATATCCACATGCAGTGCATATTTTATGAGGATATGGCACATACCAGTATGTTCTGCGAAGCTGCATGAACTATGATACAGCATGTAATGAAATTGATTACCTGACATTCAAAGATCAAACATTTCCAAGGGGGTATGATACTTTTAGTAGTCAATTGTGAGACTTTTCAGTGCATTGGCTGTTGTCAATGCTTTACAAAGACTGCTTCACTCTTCCAGAGACTTTTTCCATGAACATTTTCCAGCTTGCTAGTATCGCCTTATCTTCTATCTGACAGCACGACCGAGATTTTTCGATCGAGGAAAACATTCCTCTCGTACAAACCAATACTTCACTACTCCATCATCAACACCATCATTTCAGCCACACTGAAGCATAGCCATGAGTGTTTTGGTACGTTAAATCGAGGTTGTACCCAGATCCCCGTCCCAGCCAGATCTGCAGGCCAGCAAGTTTCCACGACTTGAAGTTGCTTGCCTGCTCCATGTGAATTAGCAGACACCACTGGCACTAGAAGCAGTGAAATGTTCCCTTGGAGTAACACCTGGAGGGCACACGGGGGAGATGAGGGGAGGTGAAGTGTTCCAGTTCCCAAAGACATGGTTCAATCCTTTCTATGCCGATGCTGCAACCTTGGCAAGGTGGCGCATGACAAGCTGTGTTCCAGTGACCATGTCCACATCCTCATACACAAGACGATGCTTGTCACACAATGCCTCCACCATGGAGGATGCAGCGCGCAGGTGGTGGCGCGGCATGGTAGGGAAGAGATGGTGCTCAATCTGGCGGTTGAGGCCACCAGTGAACCAATCATTGAAGAGGTTCTGTTTCACGTCCCGAGTGGACACAATCTGCTCAGCAGCACATGCAGAGGTACAAAACTTAGA
>SZWC01014123.1:25773-43960 GCA_023375785.1 Penium margaritaceum | reverse complement strand
CAAGCTGTGTTCCAGTGACCATGTCCACATCCTCATACACAAGACGATGCTTGTCACACAATGCCTCCACCATGGAGGATGCAGCGCGCAGGTGGTGGCGCGGCATGGTAGGGAAGAGATGGTGCTCAATCTGGCGGTTGAGGCCACCAGTGAACCAATCATTGAAGAGGTTCTGTTTCACGTCCCGAGTGGACACAATCTGCTCAGCAGCACATGCAGAGGTACAAAACTTAGAGGGCTCCATGGGAGAACATGCCTGTGCACTTGCGTCTGTAGAAGTAATGGGACAACTGATGGGAGACCAATCAATGTACGTCCTCTTCCCAAGGAGAAATGCAGCAGGGGAGCAGTGAGCAGTGGGAAGGCTCAACTCACTGCAAAAACGATGCCACAGACTTCCCTTCCACAGCAATGCAGCTGCCTAATGGCACATTCCACTCAGATGTCGCATTTTCCGGCAAACGCTCGCAGTTTGATCACTGCCTCACAGCACCTAGCAAGCACTGCACACCCCTGCAAGAACTGTACCTGAGCAGAGTAGAAGTCCTTCTCATCATTGTAGATCTCCATGCCATTGTGGCTCTGCACAAACACGATGCCCAGCATGGCTCCACCTGCCAGCTGACCTGTCAGCACCCACAGAAGAGCCATGCTAGGTGACAGGAGGGAGAACGCGGCTGTCAACAGCCACGAGTAATGCAGCAGCAGCCCAATGCGCTCCGCCGGCCGCTTCTCCGGCTTAACCTGGCTTGAAAAGGCATATCTCCAGCTAGCGTGCAACCTGCAGAGCCGGCAGAGAACAGAGAAAGAACTGTGTTAAAATCCTACACCCTGAACTTTCTGTGCTCTCGCCTGGTGGTGCTGAGGTTGCTTGTATGGATGATGGTTGTGGATGGCCAGGAGAAAAAAGAAGTGGGTGCCACCTGTCATCATTGGGCGCAGCACAATGATGTGCCAGGCTGGCCTGGACTAGCCAGGAGGGGGCAGCATAAGCTGCAGCACAGAGCACTGTCATGGTGAGTGAGAACTGTGCTGCACTGATGCAGCCTTCAATACCACAGCCCAGCTGCTCTTCTGCACTAGCACACATTGCCCTACTGCTGGTACACAAGGCCGCATCCAAAGTGTGCACAGCTAAAGCTGCCCAGGGGGGAGCGATAGAGTGCAGGTTGTAGAGTACACTGGTCATGGCAGTCAACATGAAAACAAAGAGCATAGTGTTGAGGTCACAACAACAACACACCATGCAAAGCGGGCGAAAAGAAGGATGGGAAGGAAGAGCTCGCTCTGCCAGCGCAGCAGCTTCCGCAGCCCCTTGCTGTCCACAGTGCCAAGAATCTCCTCACTCCATGCTAACAGCGGCAGCGTGTCAATGTCGGGGTCCACAGCATTGTAGTGGCTGTCACACTCGTTGGGCGCTGCATGGTGTGTGTTGTGCTTGTTCTTCCACCATGACACACTGAAGCCCTGGGCCACGTTGCCCATCAGATAGCCACCAACCAGATCGTTCAGACGCCGGTTCCGGAATACCTGAAAAGTGTATGAGGACACAGGTTGTAGCCAGTGGCACAAATTCAACAAGGTGAGCCCGAGTTCTCCATGGGAATCATGGGATGACTGAGCAAGGTGGCCCTAATTCTCAAACACCCTTCCCTCCTTCTGGCAACCGCAAACAGCTGTGCACACAGGAAGACGTGGCAACTCTGGTCAAACAAGAAAGTGGAGGCTACAATGTGCCTCGTCACCATCAGTTCTGGACATCCATCTTCCGACAACTACATTTCCCGTCAGGAGAGGCGATATCTAAGCCATGAGGGAGAAAAGAAAAATGAACGCTCTGGCAGAATCTCAGTGTTTGACATTGTGGTGGCAGGCACTATGGCAGCTGATGATGTATCAGTCACATTCAGACATAAACATGTGGCAATTAGTTGCAGAGGCACAAGACTAAGAGACACTGGTGCAATATCCCCATGTTCTTACGTGACCAGCCCTTGCCACTCCTGCATATGCTCACCATTTGCAGATTACATCACCCACCGTTCTAAGCGGAAGATAAGTAGAAAGTTTCTTTCACAGCAAACATTTCCTGTCAAGCATGAGCCATCTATCAGCTACAGCTGAAGCGCCCGACCTCACCTGGTGGTGTAAGAAGTCATGCGCAAGCCACCCAGACTGCTGCCAGAACAGCCCCAATACGATGCCGCTCAGCACAACAGAGAGCACGCTGTTGGGCTGCCATGTGACCAGTGCAATGCTGGCAGCAAGCAGTGACAGCGTGGTGGTGAACTTGTACACATAGAACAGCGCGCTGCTGTCAAACATGCGCCGCCGCTTCATCTCTGCTCTTAGCTCACGGAAGTCACGCACCAGCTCTGGAGGAGGCTCATCCTCCTGCATGACACATTGAGCAAAAATGGGAATGTTCCATCAGCTGGGTTCATACTTCTTCCATGAACAAGGAAACAGTCGCACAGTATACAAAATCTAGGAGGTCACTGAGTGCAACATGTTGAGGTTCTTGAAGCCTCCAAATGAAGCCAAGGGGGGAAGAAACAGAGAAGAGCGACAAGGACAGATGAGAGACATGCACATCCTGACGAGGTCTTGGAGCACATGGCAGGGCCATAGACAGATGCAAGGCTTCCTCCAGAATTGCTTACCCTGTACTCGCCAATGCACAGTTTGGGCAGCATGCTCCACGTCGAGGCATCATGGAAGGCTGCAAACACATCCGTTGCATCCTTGCCCGCATACGTATAGATCACTCCGCCACCAGGATGGACCTCTGCAAACTCGCTCACGTCGTACACCTGCCAAGTCCAGAGTCCAAGGGACAAATGAACCTTCAGGTTTTTGCGAGGAAAATGAATCTCACCAGGGTCAGCGCCCTTCCATGTGGCACGAAGGCCTTAAAACAGACAAAACTCGCGCCTCACAAGATGAAAGGCGTGGTGCATGCCGTCTTGCATTGCAGCGACTCAGTGAATTGATCACACTGACCAAGAGCGGATGTTAGATTGAGTTGGTGGCTGGGAAGCAGCCAATGTCATCAAAGACGTACAAGATCTAGAATACCGCACACGAATTCACATAGGTGTCTGTAGCGGTTAGTTCAGCTACATTACCGTGAAGCATTCACGACGACGTTGCTCAACATTGGCCACAGAACGGCGGGAGCTGGCCACAATGGGGGTCAAAGCTGGACATCCTTTACGTACTGGAAAAAGCTCCTGAAGTATACTGCATTTTCTGCATGTAGCAAAGTCACGCTGTTTCTCCTGGATCCAGGTTACGTAAAACGTACTGGTGGGGCTTGGTCGAAGAACTGCACTTGGTTGTGAGATGAGCTATCCTGAGCTGAGAGGTCGCAATGGGACTCCAGCGGGAAAGGTGGTGCTCTGGGAAGATAGAAGTCTGACCCTTCCCACTTTGTGGAAAGAGCAGGCCGAATCCTCCCAATGGACGTGCTCATCAATGGACATGTGCTCCGGCGTGTAGGCTTTCAACGCTACTTCCAGAACCCAGCTAAGCTTTCGCCCAGCCCAATACCCCCTCTGTGAGGAAGAGTGCAGTCCGCTCGACCAGGAAGACTGACGGTACAAATAGAGAGGGTGCGAGGAAGGGAGAAAAGGAAGTTGGCCCATACGATACGGTCAACTGCAACAGGGGCTGCTCATTAGCCACGGACAGACAGGGTGGGGGGAGGGGGGATAGGGTTAGCAGTCTAGCGTACCTTCCCTCTGATAGCAACCCACGCGTCCCCTTTCTTCTTGTGCTGCGCGAGCTCCACAGGTCCGATGTTGCGCAGATCACTCTTGCTGCCGGGCTGGTTGCCGGCCAACTTCCGCTGCACAACTGTACTGATGGCGGAGGCCGGAATGCCATGGCCCGCTGAAATGTCGGCGTTTGGAGCCTGCATGTTACACATAGGATGGGACGTGCGTGTTCGCGCACGGGGCAGGAGGCACCACGACCAAGGGCCTCGTGCTGGGAGGTGAGAGTACATGGGAGGTTTGGAGGCGGGACGATGAAGGGGCGATATGTTGCTCTGATGTCGCCGATCCACATCGTACTGAAATAAAAATCTCAAGGCGAGAGGTCTGTGATTGGCTTCCGGAGAAGCAGACCAATGCAAGTAAGCCGGATCGGCCCTGGGACCACTACTCACAGCTGATCCCCGATGTTTCAATCCAATCGCCCTGATAGGAAGGACGAGCTGACAATGGTTGTAAAAAAAAAATTGCGTGAGATCGGAGGAGAATTGAAATGTAGGACAAACGAACAGGACGGGGAACCGATGTACGGTACAAACCAAAACGAGGCACCCGCCAAAGTCAGTGATAAGCCCGCGACAACGTCAGGATGAGAGGAAAAGCAGTGGTCCAACCTCACGAAAACAAGTAAGATTTCCACACATTGCAGAAGAAAACATCGATCATGAAGCGCCCTAAGGAATGTCGCCCCTGATGCAGCGACAACTGACAAGTGCAGCGAAGACTCCACAGCTGGGACCCGACAGAAACTGGAAGCTGTTGCACCGCATTGCAGCCTGCTGAGCATCAGGCAGGAGCATACCATTATGGGCGGGGGACAACGTTGTTGGCTAAGTCTTCACGGTTCGGAAAGGCCTGCTGCCGAAGTTGCTGGACGATACCCAGCACGCGAAGCACACTTGTCAGATCACCGCATTGCAGATGTTCCTGACTTCGGCAACAGGTCACGACTGGGGCGGGGGAAGGGTCGGTCCCTGTCGAGGTCGGCAGAGAAGAATGGATGTCCTACAGGTAGGACGATGTGATCACACTCCGGATGGACGAAGTGCAATCACGCTCTAGTCAGAGTCGGAGATGAGCTGCGAAAGTAGGTCGTGAAGGAAAGGTAAGCACTTCAGATCGCACGCTGGGTGGGGTGAGGGAGCGCCTAAGAGCGTGCTGCGGTAAGGTGGCGCGGCGACACTCTGCGGTAAGGGAAACCTTGCAAGACCTGGGGTCCGAGGGAAGAATTGAGGATGGTCTCATTGGTCCAAGGAAGAAGGACGATGGGACCACCACTCGTTCAGGTCGCTGCATGGTCGCCCCCCCTGCTTGGTCAGCACTTGGGGAAGCTGCTGTCACAGAGGTTATCGCGTCGCGCCTACTCATCTTCTACGAAAGTGAACGTTTCGATGTAGGACAGCTGACAGCCAGTTCTTGCCTGGTTGAAAACAGATTGAGGTGAAACTTGGCGCTTAATGCATCTCTACGGAAAAGGTTCGTTCAAGGATAGATGACATTTCCTGGTTTCACTTGTAGATGTGGCAGGCGCTTCCTCAGCTGCGGCGATAGCAAGGCGAGCCCAGCACTTCTGAATCGGAGGTAGGTTGCTGGCGTGGCATGGTATCCAGACCCACTCGTGCCCCGTCGGCACAAAGCTGGCGCGCCGGAGGAGAAGCTGACGGTTTCCACTTTTGGCTCTCAACCTAGCTAACGCGTGCAGTGAGATTGACGGTGGATTTTGCAGTTGCCACCGTTTTCGGCTTTCAAAAGTCGATCGCGTGAAACTATCTACCATCCCTGGCTACGAAAAGCGGAAACGGCGCAGTGCAAACCAGCCGTCATTCCCGAGAACGATAATCAGCGATCGACACTTACAGTGCGAGCGACCAATGGAAGCCGGAAAGACCCACAAAAATCTTCGTCGTAAGCGCATTTTCCGCGGTTAACGCTGCAACGCCTCCACCCTGTAGCACTTCAGTAGAGTATCTGCGGCTGCTGGCAGGACATGCTGGCCTTAAGGACGTCTGCGATTAGCCTGGGCAGCATCTGCGTAGTTTTGTGTGAACGAACGCGGATTTGACTTCGCCAAATCATTCAGCGACACACCTTCTCTCCGTCGCAGCGCCAGGAACGTGAGGCATCCCATGTCAATCTTCAAAGAGCAAATCTCCACTCTGCCCCTTTATGTCACCGTAATTATGTCACCGTAACAAACTGGATAGAAAGTTTGACCCTCAAGACCAGAACCTCGCTAAGTGAAGGTTTATGATTACTTCGTCCAGTAGAACATGAATGGTTTATGGGAATGAGGTATGAAGCATTGGAACAATAAATGAATCGGAAAATGTTTTATTTTTAATAAGTGATAAGCAATAAGTGTACTTCCATAACAAGTGGCAAAGAAAGAAAGTGGTCGAGGTTGTCACAACCTTCCTCAACAGAACACGGGATTTTGAGTCAAGTGGCCGAAATTCTCGCATCTGAACGGAATGAAACAACCCGAGGTTGACACTATTCTGTCTCTGACGTACACAAATCCTTAAAACAAGCGCGTGGGCAAGTTTGTGTTACACCAAACAGAGCATAAATGGTGAACAGGTAGAAGTTGGGACGCAAAACACAATTTAGAAATTGGGACACTTGCGCAATTTATGATTAGCCGTTAGTGTACTTCGATGATAAGTGTCGCAATGATCCAACATATATCTACAAGTGTCCAGTTACGAATGAAGCATAGTCAGGGTCGTTGGGTCGGATGTCGAGCGACGCATGCGTAGTCGCGTCGTGAGTGGTCGGATTCGAGAGGGTCCACCGAGAAGTCGGGGGTCTTCGGGAATTGACGGTGAAGATGCTCAATGCATCTTTATAGATCCAGTTTTGTCGAGATGTGTCCAAAGGTCCACCAAAAGGTCGTGACACTTCTGTTTGTACGTTCGCGAGAGTGGTCGAAACTGTCACAAGGTTCAAAAATATCCACTAAGAGCGGGGCAGTTGGCTAGTTCGCCCTCGGCCGTCAGACTGTAAATCGCGGTTCTCGCGACACAGTGGACTGTTTGTGAAACAAAACAAATGCTAACTCCAGGAGATTAGGGACTCGTGTGCGTCTGATACATAACACTTCCACCCCTTTTAGCCGTAATGTCCCGGGGCACGTGTAGATGTGGCCTGAAAACGGCGGTAGTGACCGTCAATGAGATGATCGATGTCTCAGAGATTGTCGTAGGGTTCCCAACTGTTATGCGCAGCGGCGTAGCCGTGACACTTGATGCGATATTCTATCGCCTTGCCTCGTCATCGATGGCCGAGGATGTCCTCAACGATGTACTCCTTGTCTTCGTCCACTTGAACGGGAGGCGGAGGAGAGACATCTCTGCCAGGGAAGTTCTCTCCGGGGTCTCCGTAGCGTTAGAGTGTGGTGACCTGGAACACCGGATGAACTTGCATAGTGTTCGAGAGTTTCGGTCGCGCAACCACAGGGGTTTGCATGCGCTCGATCTCAAACGTTCCCAACCATCGGGGTTTGAGCTTCGAACAGTCAGATCCGCGGAGCTTGAAGTTTGTTGAGCTGAGGAGGACTTTCTTGCCAGTGGTGAAAGTTTCGTCGATGCGATGTCGGTCAACTGCTCGCTTCATCGCTGCTTGTGTCTTCACGAGAGTCTGTCGTGTTTCCTCCCAGTCAGTGGTGAAATCTCGGCGTGGTACGTCGACCGCGGGAATGTTGTTACGGCTTTGTATTCCGGCTCGTGTGGGGGGAAGTTTGCCATGCACCAACTCAAATGGGGTTTTACCTGTTGCGGTTGAAACCGCCGAATCATATGCGATTTCGACGGTTGGGAGTTTTTGTGCCCAATCACTCCCATGAGGTCTGCATAGTGTTCGGAGCAGTTGTTCGAGCGTTTGATTTGTCCGCTCGGTTTGACCGTCGGTTCGGGGATGAAACGCCGCTGAAAGTCGAGTTAAATTTTTTTAAAATTTTAAATTGTTTTTAAATTAAATTTTTAAAATTTTTAAAATTTTTTGCTGCCGTAGTGATTCATTAGTTCGGGCCCAAAACGGCTGGTGAATCGACCGTCTCTGTCGCTTGTGATGGTTCTTGGTACGCGGTGTAACCATGTAATGTTGTTTAGAAACAGCCGTGATGCTACCCCGGAGGTGATAGTGGTCATTGTCGGGGTGAAGGGGGACGTTTTAGAAAACGTGTCGATGAACAGGAGGATGGTGTCATACCCCTCGGCTGTGACTGCTACTCCGCTGACGAAGTCCATGGAGATGTCCGTCCATGTTTCCGTCGGAACGAGGAGCGGCTGCAGAATTCCGAGTGGCCTCGTGCGACGAGATTGCAGAAGTTGGCCACGTCAGCTTGCATCTCGTCCCATCTATAGTTTTTTGCCAACTTGTTCAGCGTCTTTTCCTCTCTGAAGTGTCCACTTGGACTGGTGTCATGGCAATCTTCGAGTAGCATTCGGCGAAGTTCGTCGTTCGGGAGAACGACCGCTTGACAAGTCAAGCGTCGTCGCCAGTACGGTGCGTCGAACCAGACTTTGGTTTTATCATATCCATCGTGCTGGTCATAGCCTCGTGCGATCAATCGCTTGAGGTATGGGTCTCGCTGTAGTTGTGGGTTTGCCACGTCAGTCATTTAATCTGGTCGGCGGCTGAGTACTTCCGCCGGGTTGGTTTTGTCTGGCCAGTACTCGATTTCGTAGTCGAACCCGGAATCAAGGAATTGCATCCATCGGGTTAGACATCGGCTGAGATTTGTCTGCGTCTTCAGATATTTCAACGCGTGGTGGTCGATGCAGACGATGCATCGGCGACACTCCAGGTAGCATTGCGACGTCTTGAACGTGTGCACGATCGCCATCATCTCTTTTCCGTGGACTGCGTAGTTGAGTTCCGGTCCTCACAGTTTTTGAGACATGAAGGCGACCGGTTGTTCCCCGTTGCCGTGATTTTCCAGGAGAATCGCGCCAATGGTTCGATCTGATGCATTTGTAGCCACGACATAGTCGACCGTTAGATTGGCTAATCGTAGGGTTGGCGTCGAGGTCATACTGTCCCGCAAAGCGGTGAACGCATATTCTTCGTTGTCCCTCCATCGCCACTCGTTTTCTTTTGGAGTGAGGTCGGAAAGAGGCACTGACATTCGTACGAGGTCCCGCATGAATCGCTGGTGGTATTTGCAGAATTCGAAAAAAACTTGAATTTCTCAAACGTTGGTCGGCGTCGGCCAAGCAGCGACTTGTTGCCACTTTTTTCAGATCCATGGTGATCCATCCACCGTTGATGACATGACCCAAAAACTCGATCGAACGACGACCGAAGTCGCATTTCGAGAGTTTTCAGAAAAACTCCTCTCCTTGTAAAACTCCCAGAACTTTTCTGAGATGTCCATCGTGCTCCTCCGGGGTGCGGATGTACACCATAATGTCGTCGAGGTATACCACAGCAAAATCGTCTAGGTCCGGACGGAAAATGTTGTCCATTGCCGCCATAAACATTGACGGGGTGTTTGTGAGTTCAAAATGGCATGACCGTGAACTTGAAGTGCCAGTAGCGAGTTCGGAATGCTGTATTCTTGATGTCGGCGGTTGCCACGAGTATATGGTGATATATGCTGCGTAAGTCGATCTTGCTATAAATTCTGGCCTCTTGGAGTTGGTTGAAAGTTTCATCTACTCCAAGAAGAGGGTAGCTATTCTTGATGGTAGCGTGGTTCAACGGTCGATAATCCACGCACATCTGCACTTTGCCATTAGTCTTTTCCTGAATAGTATCGGTGCGGCGTAAGGTGACGTGGATGGGCTGATGAACCCCCTAACCGAGCATCTCGTCAAGCTGCCTTTTTGGCTCGGTCAGCTCGTGATCGCTCATCCGAGAGGCTCCTTGGACGGTAGGTTTGATCCTGGCTTCAGTTCTATGTGATGATCGATAGCTCGCTGAGGAGATAAAGTCTTCGGGAGTTCGTCAGGGAAGACATTCGTAAACTCCTTAATCATTGGTGCAAACTCTTCGGTTACCATCGCGAACTTCGTCGAGGTCGATGAGGCTCACGAAGTCGAGGATGAGTCAGTTGCTACCACTTCCGCTTCTCCCATTGGTTCGAGTTGTACGAGCCACGCACGAGCTCCTCGTCATATACAGAGCTTGGCCACGTTAAGTGGTATCTGCGGCACAGATTATGGCTGAACTTTTTGGCAATATCTTTGGTTGGTCATCCTTGTACCCTTTGTCAAACTTTGTGATCTCAAAAACCCTCTGTGGCGATATGGGTCGTTCAGATGGGCAATCGTTTGACGTAGATCGCTCCTCACGGACAAGAGTTGCACCTTTTACTCCTATCCTTTGTTGTTTCCCGACTCACTGTTTTGCGATTGCCCCCCTTTTTGGCTTGCTACTTGCTTCGACATTTGCGAGCGATGTGTCCAAAATGTCCATAGTTGTAGGATGTTCGAGTATCTCTCTGGTCGACGGCGTCTACTTCCATAGGAGTCAAGGAGTCTGCCGAATAGTTCTCTCCATTTCCATGATAATTGTGGTTAGGACGTCGCCATTCGTACGATTCCTGGATCCGAGTGTTGTAATCGGCACTGTCGATCCTCTCTGTTGTTGCAATCATCCATGGCAAGTCTTTATGGATGCCGAAAATGACGATTGCTTTTCGGATGTCTCGCGTGAGGCTGTTGTAGTGAAAGCAGAGTTCGTTGGGGGCGATGTTTGCTCTAGTGATAATCTCGCGAAATATCCGCGTTTACTCCACCACGCTGGACTGCTGACGTAGACTTTGGAGCTAGTACGGTGCGTCTGACGTTTTGTTCAGTCGTCCAAAGCGTGCGAGCATTGCGCGCAAAAATTCATTCCAGCCAATTGGTGGCGTTAGCGCGTCTTGCCATTGTGGGTTGATGTGCTCCAAGGGTAGAACGCCTGCGGTCGGTAATGTGAGACCAGCGCAACGAGCCATTGAAGATGCTCCGCCGGTCCCCTGCTGCCATTGGATGGTCTTTAGGTCGGACCACCAACTCGATGCCTTGCTACGCAGAAGCGTGGCTGCGAGGTGGATTTTATTTTAACTGTCATTGACCCCAACATCAGAGAAGTGCACCTTCAAACTCGTCAGCCACATCCGAACCATTGGTCCTTCTAAGTTTGCATGATCGAATGGTTCTAGTGGACCCGGACGAACTTTGGGTTTGCTCAAGAGTTGAAAGTGTCTCTCTATGAGCACCGCTTCATGCGCGCTTGCGTTGCGAAGAGCCTCCAACGCAACGTTGAGTTATAGCAGGTGGTTGTCAATTCCTTCGAGTGCAGAGATCCTGTTTTCCATTTCCTCGTTGATCCGCACCTGTCATCCAGTGCCACCTATCGTCCTTGCTGTCATCGACGAGGCTATTGGTAGGGGCGGCTGGTTTGTCGCCGTCAGGTCCGTGACCAGATTGGTCACCGAGGCCGTAGGGGTTGTTCCAGCTGCCTCAAATTCTGACACACCAGCATTTGCTTACGCTTCGGGGTTCGCGTACATCGGCACGTTCTGCTCCTCCATCAGGTCATCACCGCCGGAGACCCGCTGCTGGTCGTTGGTTGCGCTCGCTTGCTTCACGTCCTAGTCCCAAAGTTTGCAAAGTCTTCACGTGCACGATGCGCTGAAGACTTGTGCAACGTAGTCCTCCGGATGGGTAATGTAGTCGAATGCTTCTCCAGCACCACTGCGGTCAGATACCAAGTGTTACGGCGAACAGAGCGTAGATGGTGAGCAGGTAGAAGTTGCGAGGTAAAACACGATTTAGACTTTGGGACACTTGAGCAATTCATAACTAGCGGTAAGTGTACTTTGATTATGTGCATTCAAAATGATAAAACATATATGTACAAGTGTCGAGTTACGAATGAAGCATAGTCGGGGTTGTTGGGTTGGATTTCGAGTGACGCGTGCGGAGTCGCGTCGTGAGTTGTCGGATTCCAGAAGGTCCGCCAAGAAGATGGGGGTCTTCAAGAATCGACGGTGAAGATGTGTGATGCATCTTTATAAATCCAGATTCATGTGTCGAGAAGTTGACCGAAAGGTCGTGACACTTCTGTTCGTAGGTTCGCGAGATTGGTCGAAGCTCTAAGAAGGTTCGGGAATATCCACCGAGAGCGGGGCAGTTGGCTAGTTTGCCCTCGGCCGTCGGAGTGAATTTCGCGGTTCTTGTGATGTGATGGACTGTTTGTGTAACAATAGAAACACCCACTTGAGAAGATTAGGGACTCGTGGACTTTGAGATTTTCCACTGTTCGGCCAAGTGCATTTCGGCCAACTACCCCGACCTCCGGTGTTCCGTTCCGCAGGTTTCTAACAACTTCCACCAACTTCTAGAGAGGTGGACAAGAGTATCACAAACCACGTTGATGTATCGATATCGTTCGGTCGGCCTCACGACGATGCTCGAATTTTACAAAGAAGCGTTGCAATATTCTCGAAGCCCCCTCACTTCTTGGCGGGACTTCTCAAATCCATCACCCACTACGCGACCTCACACGCATCGCTCGAACGCAGAAGAACCAACTTATGACTTGTTCTCATTCTCAGTATTGTATATATGTGCTCGACACACCCGACACTTGTCATTGAAGTGCACTTACCGCACTCACATCAACTTTTACTCGAATATCAAAAGGGATTTTAATGGTACTAAATTTCACCCAAAGAAGGCATACCGTACTGATGGGTACATTCGCTCAATTTTTTGAACTCCAATCTGGTGCTTCTTATACTCTCCTATTTTTGGGGCATTTGGAATTATTCTAGTGTCCATTCAATGGGGCAGTTAAAAAATAGGGGGGTTTTTAACTTCCGCCCACTGTTCACGTCCGGAGGGTCGCAGGAGTTCGGAACTTCGAACAAGCTCAGTTCGAGGTCGGGCCCCGAAGTCGCTGAAGCCGGGTTTTCAACTACCTTCCCGCAAATTTCTACGCGGGAATGGTTGACGTGGCGTTGAAGCGAAATTTGTGTGATGGGTCCGTACTCCTTCCGAACATCGTTTTCCACTAGCGACTTCTGCATTTCGCGATCGATAAATGAAGCAGTATTCCCGCTTCACCAACCCCTCACCCTTCATCTTGGTCCCGCTTGCCAACCAATCAGGGCACAATGCGAAGATGAAACTGGATGAAAGACAAGTACGACTCGGGACATTAGCACAACTCGACATAGTTTCACGTAACTTTCAATCATGACGTGATTCAACATCGTGTGGCTGATGAGAGGACCATCGTCCCCTTCAAATCTTTGAAATTCAAACATCCGAATGCAAACTCGAGCCCGTGGCGCTGCCCTCCCGAACCGCAGTTCAAGGCGCACTCCACACGCCGTCCCCTTTGCAGGCAGCCTCGTTAACTGCTTAAGCTGTGGCCCGTTCCACTCGTTCTCCAACCCGTTCATGTAACCAACTACGGCATCCTTCGCAATGGCCTCCTCCTCCTCCATGGCGTCGTCATCTTCGTCCTCCGCATTCCGCTCTTGGCCTCCCGTTCACCCCGGTACTCAGTCCGCCAGCGCACTGCTTCCCCCTGAGTACTCGGGGAAGACCTTCCCCTATTCCCAGGCAACAATGCCGCACCTTCCTGTTTTGTCACGGATCCAACGTCGCCATCGTGGCGCCGAGGAGCCGACGGGTGAAGACGTTGCTTTCAACCGTTCACCTTGCGTCGGCTACACCGGCGGAGGATACAAGCGCAGGGTGTACGTGGCATACGCACCGCTTCCGCAACGGTACGTCAACGCCGGCATAGCCCCACCTGTTCTACGCGCCCGACCCACCCCCACGGATACGCCTGGAGTACCCATTGTCGCAGCCCCTATGATGGAACCCAACATGTCCACGCGTGTTGACGGTCCAGCAAATCCATCCGTGTCTTCCATTCCCACCCCCGCAGCCCACACCCCTGGAGTGCTGTCGCCTGCACCATCAAATGCAATGCCACCTCCCTTGGCTGCGCGTCGGCATCGACGGCAGCGACCGCAATGCACACGGCAACGGTACCTGCGGAACATCCTTGAGTGAAGTCCACGTGTGCTCCTGCGTTGTCGGTTCGCATGACGTCTGTGTCTATGGTAGCCCCATCCACTGCATCGGCGGGGACCAGCACCAGAGGGCTTGGGCGTGGTTTTTGGACGCACGACCGTGACGTCGAGCTCGTGAAGTACGCAGTGGAGTACGCACCAGAGTACCGCTACACCAGCGGGTGGATGGCGAAGCTCTTCGATCGAATGGCGCCTGTGCTGACAAGCATATTAAGTGTTCTGAGCCGCTGTCTTGCGTGCACCTACGAAGCCGTCTCGACACCATCGGTACATTGTGGAAATAGCATTTGGGCTTGTTGGGCAGAGTGGGGGTCCCCTCAACCGTCGAGCGTGGCAGATTGAGCTTGGTGCAGAGAAGTGGGACGATGTACGTAGGGTCAATCCTCAGCAGGGGAAGCTAGAGGGAAAGACCCTACCGTGGTATGATCTTGTTACGAAGTTTTTTTCTGCTGACAAAGCCCGCGGTGATGATGTCTTGACGAGTGATGGACCATGCGGTGATAACGACTACATAACAACCATGGATGATGAGCGCGCTGAAGATGATGGCCGCCGTGTACATCGGAAGGGACCAGTGGAAAAGCAAATCGATTATGTGGACAGGATGGTCATGCATGCTGCGAAGCTAGAGTGCATTATCAAAGAGGATGAGCCAAAGACCACCTACGGGAAAGCAGTGCACATGATCAACAATGACGTGGCATTGCCACGCGAGTATAAGTTGCCTTTGCTGCATGCGTTGAAGAAGGATGTCTCGGCTGCAGAAGAGTTTGTCTATTCGTCCGGGCAACTCCGCTTGGATGTGATTACTTCTCTGTTGGGAATGAACCCTTACGGTTCGGAAGTCATGGAGGGTGGGTCTGATAACGCAGAGGAGGGAGGGGCTGACGGCACAGATGGAAGCGCAGCAGAGAAACTACGCTCAGGCAAAAGTTTGGGCAGCGATGATGTTTGATTTATTTCCTTGTACTTGCAGTTGTTGAAAAAGCTTTTACATGTCATCATCATCATCATCATCATCATCATCATCATCATCATCATCATCATCATCATCATCATCATCATCATCATCATCATCATCATCATCATCATCGTCGTCATCATCATCATGTTGTCTACCCCCTTGCACGTAATCAGACCACATAGCAGCTGCTATGTCATCTCGAACTGCTCGCATGTGTGCATCACCATTCCTTCTCCCGCGCATGGGCACTCGAAGTGGAACTTCCACGTGCCGTCTCCCACCTTCCTCCATGTCCACATCCATAGTGTCGTCTTCGTTCATGCGGGTCTGAATTAGGTTGTGCATAACAAAACACAAAAGAAGTAGTGTAGCCTGGAATGTGGTTGGATAGCATGGGACTCCGCGCATTATGTGAAAACGAGCTTTAATGGCAGCAAATGCTCGTTCGATCATGGACCTGGCAGAAGAGTGTCGACGATTGAAGAGCTCCTCTGCGTCTTGAGGTTGCATGGCGCGGGGCCCGAACTCTTGCAGGTGGTAGCGATGTCCCCTGAATGGTGTCATGCACCCGTAACCCTCTGGAAATGCTACGTCAGCAAGAACACAAGTTCCGGGCGGCAGTGCAAAACCACGTGCCAATGCATCGCGAAACATCCGTGCATCATGTGCTGAACCTTCCCATCCGGTGGACACATATGTGAATCGCAAGTCTGGGTCGCATGTGGCCAGGATGTTTTGTGTCAGTTGTTGATGTCGGTTGATGTAGGCTGCACGGCGACGTAGAGTGACAATGACAGGTACATGTGTACCGTCCAGTGCCCCCTCACACCGGTTGAAGAACGGCAAGAAGTCCCTTCTCCCTTGCCATGCACGTGCCGGAAGTTCTTCCGCAGTAGGCTGTCGGATTTGTGTGGATGCCAGGCTGTTGATGGCCGCAACAACATCTCGTAGCACTCGTCCAACTGTGGCCATGCCACGCTGGAAGCATTCACTGAGCTCTCGATGCGACATCTGATGGCAAACGCACTGTATCCACATGAACAGCTTGTCTTCGACGCTGACATTGGTGTCGCGGATGTTTGTGTTGGCACGTAGGAGGCCAATGATGTCGAAACGCGTCTCCCTTGACATCCGTGTCATGTTGAACAGTCGACGGGGATGTCCGCGGTGCAGCATGCGCTTGGCATGTAGCCAAGCAAGACCACCGAATGCGCTAGTGTGCATGGCACGTCTGAGCAAGCGTTGCTGAAGGCGCCTTCGTAGGTCAGCAAGGATCGCCTGCAGCATGACGAGAATGAGGGCCCCGAGTCGGATTGCATGGCGGATTATGGTCTCTCTGACTTGGTCACGAACGTTGTCCTCATCCATAGTGGCTACTTGAATGTGTGTGTGCGCTTCACCCCACTGAAGTGTGAGCACGGAACCGGCTGTGCAATTCGGAGACGAACGGGTGCATGCGACTCGTCTCACGTACCATTGAACGGCGAGGTCAATGGTTCGAACATCTGGAAATGACGAAGTGTAGATGAAGATGCATTGACGGCGGCAAAATTGACCAAAAAAGCGCGAAATAGGCATAATGAATCTTCATGCATGATTGGCGGGTTATTCAATAACTGAACTTCATCTACCCGCTTTTCCGTCCATTTAGATGATAAGTGAACTTCACCGACTTCGGGGCCCGACCCGAAGTTCCGAACTTCGAATGCGACTGCGGGTAACCCGCTCCACGCAGAGGTGTGGAGCAGATCACGCACAGCCGTGCGATCCTCCCTGCCCATCTCCCACGAGGATTCGGGTTGAGTGGGAGATGGACAGGGACGATCGAGTCGTCTGCAAAGCATTTTTATTGGGTTACATAGTAACCATATTGTGGTCGCTTGGCTGCCCGCGTTGTTGTCGTGTAGTGGATATTTTTTAAGCGATGTTGTGCGACGGGAATACGTCAGGAAAATCAACCCCGCGGTCAAAACAGGAATGCTAATATTCCCGACTAGGGTGGCAAAGGAGATGGGATGAATCTACATTAAAAGGCATGATAGCTGTATTTACAATGTAGAAAAAAATCTTTGTAGTTTTATGGCTACATATGAATCCTAATTTGTTTGTGTGAAGTTGTAGGGCTACTTTTTATATAATGATTTTTGCGAGCTGACACTGTACCACCATTATTGATTCGGATTACATTTGGACTTATTTCTTTTAATACTATATTGATTTAAGAAATGTGAGCCTTTCCTGTAAAACATTATTTTTACTAATGTCACCAATTCACCACAAGTTACATTGTGTATGTAGAAGACATGAGAAATGACATCAAGAGGTCCTTTTCTATATACTTTATATTTAAAAATACTGTTATATATCACGTGTTTTTGCCCATTCTTTTATTTCTCTTCATTAGGATCTATACATCGGTGTCATTATCATGTTGGGTTTTCCCGTTATGAGATTTTGACATTACACAACATGACAAGATGACACACGGTACAACATGAGATAACATGACAGAACACATGATACAACATCAGAAACTACAACATGGCACGGCACATCATGACATTATCTATACGACACGATATAACAAGCCGCGACGCGATGCGACACGACACGACACGACACGACGCGGCACAATACGACACGGTATGACACGACACGACACGGTACGACAAGCTATGAAACGACATGACACGGTACGACACGATCCGACTAAACATGACACCACCCGACATGACATGAAATCAAACAACACGATTGGTACAACATGACACGACACGACACGACACAACACGACACAACACGAGTCGACACGACTCAACACGACATGACACAAAATGACACGACGTGACATGACATGACACAAAATGACACAACACAACATGATACGAGATGACATGAAACGACACAACACACAACGACACGACACCACACAACTTGACACCACAGGGTACGACACGACACGACAGGTTACAACACGACACGACACGACACAACACAATATGACACGACAGCACACGATATGACATGACACGGCACGACACGACACGACAGCACAAAACAGGACATGACAGCACACGCCACGACACGACATCACACGACACAACACGACACCAGACGACACGACAAGAAACCACATGACACGAAACAACATGGCACGACACGACACCACATGACAGGACATGACATGAAACGAAGCAAAACAAGACAACACGACTCGACACAACATGACACGACACAACACAACATGACACGACACGACTTGACACAGCACGACACGACATAACACGGAACAACATGACACGACACAAAACGACACGACACGACACGACACGACACGAGACGATACGACACGACACGACACAACATGAGACGACACAACACGACATGACACGACATGATATGACA
>SZWC01014123.1:7316-20171 GCA_023375785.1 Penium margaritaceum | reverse complement strand
CATCTGCACTATCGCCGATGTCGATGTTGATGTCAATGTTGGACATCGATGTTGCTATCGTTGTCGCTGTAGCTGTCGCTGCCACTGCAAAGTACGAGTCACAGCTATGCACGACAGTCAGGCACAAAGTAACAATTACAGTCGCATGCACATACATATTGGCAGTCACATTCACATTCACATTCACATTCACATTCACATTCACATTCACATTCACATTCACATTCACATTCACATTCACATTCACATGCACAGCAACATTCACAGTCACATTCACATTCACTTTCACATTCACATTCACATTCACATTCACGTTCACGTTCACATTCACGTTCACATTCACATTCACGTTCACATTCACATTCACATTCACATTCACATTCACATTTACATTCGCATTCACATTCACATTCACATTCACATTCACATTCACATTCACATTCACATTCACATCAACATTCGCATTCACTTTCACATTCACATTCACGTTCACGTTCACGTTCACGTTCACATTCACATTCACGTTCACATTCACATTCACATTCACGTTCACATTCACATTCACATTCATGTTCACATTCGCTTTCACATTCACATTCAAATTCAAGTTCACATTTACATTCGCAGTCACAAGCACATTCATACCCGAGATAAAGTGAGAGGCTTCGGCAACGGCAGTGCTGGAGACGGCGGTGGTGTTTGACCGCGTGGCAACTTCTAGAAGTTGACCGCGTGGCAACTTCTAGAAGTTGAACGCGTGGCAACTTCTAGATTTTTACGCCGTTTGGGCCAGGAAATTTTGGACAACTGTGCCGACGTCCGGTTTTTTGTTCCATAAGTTTCTGAAAACTTTGACCACCTTCCAGAAAGGTTGACAAAAGTATCACAAACCATGTCGATGTTTCAAAATAAATTGGTGGACTTCTGGATGATGCTCCAATTTCAGAAAGAAACATCGCAATGTTCTTGAAGTCCTGCAACGTCTTGGCAAAGCTTCTTGAATGCACCACTGACGGTACGCCCTTGCACGCATTGCTCAACCCAAACACCAAAGACCCGACTTATTTCTCATTGTATGGGGAGGGCCGGTTCGGGCCTCCCACCTCGCAATAGCAAGGGGGTGGATTGCAACCAGCCCTCGCTATTGCAAGGACTGGCCAATGGCCAGCCATGCACTAACCGCTGGCCAACTGGGTGGCCGGCAGCCGGTCAAATGACCGGCTGGCCACCCACCGACAAGCGAGCAGCCCCAATCAAGCCGGTGGCTCGATCGGCGATTGAAAGGCCATGAGGGTGTCAAGGGCAAGGCTCGTGGCTTTGTGTCCTTGCCCTTGCCTGCCCTCTTCATCAGCAAGAGTGAGCAAGGAGGAGGGATAGGTGCAAGTGAAAGAGATATGAGAAAAAGGCAAAGTTTTGGTGCAAAGTCGCCAATCGTGCCTTGCACGCGACAATTTTGTGCCGACGCATCAAAACGAAACTCAAGTTCATTTGGGACAAAACACAACTTCTGAAACCAATAAATTTGTCCAAAGTCACAAGTTTGGGAAAATCCCCTCCTCGTCTTGGACCCAGAACGAGGGGGGGAGGTAAAAATGGAGTGGGCCTCTGGAAACTTGAAGCATTCAAGTCTCCATACATGGGTCGCTGATGACGATTGTCACCAGAGTGACACAAAGGTAAAAATCCCTCTAACAAGCTATGGATGCCATTCTGCAAACTCCGACAATGACCTAAGTACAGGAGCTGGAGACACAGCCGTTACACTGGTTTTCAGAGTAAAACGACCCTCACGACTAATTGTGCGATGGTTCGTGTCGCTACACCGGATAAAAATGCCATGAGTAACTCCAGCAGTAATAGAAATGCAAAAGGGGGTTACGACGTCCATACCAATCCATTTCAAACACCATGAAATGCATGAAAAAGATCTTGAGGGGCTCTACTTCAACCTTCCAAATCCTTTGAGCTTCTTGTCCACTACTGGGGGTTGAGAGGATTTGTCTTGGACGAGGTGGGGAGTGTTCATCCCCAAAACCGCCGAGGCCCCCTCTTCCCTCCTTTGTCCAAGAATTGGAATAGGGTTTCTTTCCAAGGCCAGGGGGTCTCACGACTTGACAACACCATAAAAAGAGGGACGACGGCTCCTTGAAGTTTTTTGGTGGCTTCCCCAACACCGCCGGCTTAAGGAAGATGTCGCCAAGAGGCCCGAGACGCGCCAAGAGGACTCAAGAGGAAGCCAAGGAAGATAAGAAGACAAAGAAGAGGTCAAGAACAACGAGGAAGGAGTGTGTGGGGGTGCAAAATCTTTGTTAGATTTGACCCCCTGTCCTCTTCACCTTTTTGAGTGGTGCTCAATTTCTTGTAGTCTCTTGATTTTTTCCTTGCATTATTTTTTCAGGCTTTTTTGCTTGCCTTCTGTGGTGAGTCACGGTATAGGGTTTTGGCTAGAACCCATGTGATTGTGCCGACCGTGGCGGCTTAGAAAAACAGTTCTTTACCACATGATTGTGCTAACCGTGGCGGCTTAGAAAGCCAGAAATAAAAATTATGATTACCTCACTGATCGTAAGAGCAAAGAGAATTTAGAAGGTAACACCTCTTTGAAGTTGTGGGGTTATCCTCACAACGGTCTTCACGTGCTAGTTGCATGGGCGACGAGATGGCAAGTGCCATACCTTCCAAGACTAACAAGGGCAAGGTGGTAAAGGCCTCACCACACGTCCTCGGCAGACTCCGAATTTTGGGAGCCATTACCGCAAGCACGGTGGCCAGACCAAAGACAACCGTACAGCCAGAGGCAACCCTCGCTACACTCAATAACACCAAGAAGCGTAAGGAAGCTGAGAGAGTACTCGACAAGCACGTCCGTGTGCACGTGGATGACTTTGCGCAACGAAAGAAGCATTCGAAGAGGACAACCTGGGCACAAAGCACAACGCTGACGATGGCAAAGGTGACAAGGATTGCGATCATCACCATCGTCTTGCAGCAAACTCAAGCCAATCGCTCAAGAAGGGCAAGATGCTTGCCAAATTGTTTGAAGATGACGACAGTAGCAAGGCTGTTGACTGCAACAAAGGCGTTGAAAGTAGCCACGCAAGAAGTTCCCACGAGCATGCACCGGACGACATCGCAACGAAGGTAATTCATGACCACCGCCGGAGGCTTGCTAAGTTAGCTGCCAAGGTAATGGACTGACTCAAGATCATTACCGATGGTTGAGGTGCAGTACCATCCGGAGGACTGGAGGAAGACCCCCCTTCCTATAATTTGGCTGCGGTGGGACAGACTAAGGTCCACTCGAGCTTCGTCGCCGATGACAGCCTCCTCCAGAAGGCGGGACTCCTCGGAGGCATGGACGCGAACAATACCCTCTTGTAGTGAGTAAAGGTGCACAGGACAGCGCGAGGCCCTTGAGGCCATCGCCAACGTTCTTATGATGTCAGAGCTGAAGCCCGCGTTCACAAATCTGCTAGCACACATTGGGCAGAGAATCACATACCTCAACCATGATCATCAGCTGCAGCGGGTGGCTGCTCATGAAGCAACCCGTCGGTGCAATGATCTTGAAAAGGTGTTGCAGATTGTGATCCAGTTGCGGATGTAGCATTGATCGCAGCAGACCGTAGGAGCTCATGTCATCGCTAGTGGTAGTGAGGACTTTCCTATCTCAATGACTTTGAGGCCGTTCATGACCACATCCTTCCTCTACAGTGTGGAGATTATCCAAAAGGACATGAAGTTAACTAATTAGTTGAACTGCATGGAGCATGCCCTGCGTGTCTACAAGGTGCCACTCGGTCAATGGGGTGACCTTGCCATAACATGGCTTGAGGACAAGCTCTTCAAGAACGTGGTCAAGGAGTGGGGTACACAGCATCCAACCTTGAGTTGGAGTCCATGCCGTGAGAGGCTTTTTGCACTATCATGCGCCAAAAATGCATCCAGCGAGAGGAGGCATAGCGCGCATTCAAGAGAATCAAGGACTTCAAGGAGCTGGGTAGCTCGCTCTAGGCCTACTTGAGTGAGTTCACAACACTCGTGGAGGAAGCCAAAAGATTCACTCAGGGTAATGGGACCCAGAACTTCAAGTACTCGATGTACTTGGTGCCCGAGTACTTGCATGATGGTCTGGCCAATGAGTAGTCAAAGGACAAGACCACCATGACGGCAACTAGCCAAGATTGGAAAAGCTGGAGGATGTTGCGTGACTACATGAGTAAATTGTATTAATAAGTTGAAGCACTGCTCAAATGCACAACCGAACGCACATTCACGGCAAGACCGCAACATGTACATGGACGTTGCAGGGGCCGGTGGGTCAGCTGGGCAGTGGGGTGGGGTCAAGGGCAAGCAGCCCACAAACCCTCTCGATACAAGGGTTGGAGGAGACAAGGCCTCCAACAACAAGCATAGACGCGACAATGACAAGCTGCAGGCGGCGTGTGAGCATTGCGATGCTGCCTTCCGCGATGGGCTCTACTATAATTGCATACATCATGGCCACTTTAGGGTCTAGTGCCCAAAGGCTACCGGTGGTGGGCAAGATGCTGCGTTGTTGGCCATAGCTGTGACACCTGGTTTGGTGTGCAAACTCAACTTTCAAACCATGTCGTTACTCACAAAGCTGTGAGAAGCTCCTCCGTCTAGTACTACTCGTTCTGTTCTGTGACCTTTACAACCCCTCGGTCGTAATCGTAGGAGTATCGCCGGTTGGTCATCCTTGTATCCATCGTTGAACTTTGTAAACCTACGAACACTCACTTGCGGCATTGTGAGCCAACCAGATGGATGGTTGGTCAGCGCAGAGTTTTCCGACCAGACATGAGTTCCGTTATCTACTCATACCCTTTGCCATTTCCCGACGCTTCATTTTATTCTCTTACTTCTAGTCCTTTTCGGCCTGTTGCAACTGTTTCCAATAGTCGCAAGAGATGTTCCCTGGTTTTTAGCAAGTCCATCATCATTACTGATCATGATGATCGACGGCATCTAGCTCCATCAGAGATGAATTTTTTTCCGACCCTGACTTCCCTCCACCATGATAGGGGTTGTGGCCTTGGGGTTGCCAATCATTGAATTCCCACATGCGAGCATTGTACTCAGCACTGTTGATGCAATTGGCTATTGCAATCATTCAAGGAGGTTTGTCTTGGATGCCTAATACGGCAATTGCTCACCAAATGTTGCGCTTTAGGCTGCTATTGTAATAGAAAAAATGTTGGGAGCATAGTCGCGGCCAAAGATGATTTTGCAAAAACACTACACATACTTTGCCGTCTTTGACTGCTGACGCATGCGTTGAAGTGTGTACTACGTGTCAGACTTCTTGTTCATTTTTCTAAAGTGGGAGGGTGCAGCACGTACAAAGTCCATCCAATTTTCTGGTTGAGTCACAGATTCATGCCACGCCAGATTCATCTGTTTGAGAGATAGAATGCTTCTGGCTGAAGATGTGAGAGTGGTAGTGTGAGCCGTTGATGTAGCTCCATCAATAACTTGCTGCCTTTGCATGGTTTTTAGATCACACCACCAACTCAAAGCCGTGGCACGCAAAATTGAGGCCGCAAGGTCAAACTCATCCTTGGGGAATCTTGACCCAAAAAACGGTGAAGTTCACCTCCAAACTCGTCAACCACATCTTGTTCATTGGTCCCTTGGAGTTTGTAGTATTGGACGGTTCAGGGAGCGCTGCTCAAATGTAGGGTTCACTCGCGAGTTCATTTCTCTCAATGATCACTACTTCTCACACGCATGAATTCTATAGCTCCTCCATTGTCGCGTTGAGTTGTTGGAGTAGGGGTGTTGAGCCTCTCGAGTACCGACCGCATCTAGTGCAGGACTTCGTTGATGCGACCATGCTGGCTGGTGCTTCCCATCATGCCAGGTGTGGTTCCGGCAGGCAACGACGGGAATGAAGGGTTTGCCAAGCCCGAGGTTTCCATCACTGGGTTGGCGATTGGGATTGCAGGTGCTACGCCATTTGCTACAAACGTTGCCACTGCTGCCTCGTTTTCCTGGAGTGCGTCATTTATTGCATGTTGTTGATCCTCCGTCGCTAGAGTTTTTGCTGGTTGCGACTGTCCATGGCTGGGTGTGCTGGCTCCATTACCCATTGTCATTGTGAAGTCTGCTGAATTTTGAATGGTCAAGGTATTCTGAAGACTTTTGTGAGGTTGTCACCTTGTGGTTGGTATGATGGCTGTCCCTCCAGCTTTGCTACACTTTGATGCCACACATTACATCGAGTAGAAAGTGGGTGGTTTACACGGATGAGGTGCGTAGCAGAAGACGATTTGGACAAAATGGAACAAATATATAATTTTTTCAAGGAGGAAATGAACCTCAATAAAAAGTGTGGAACTAGATGAGAACATGTTAACATGGACGAGGATCACGATGAGGACTATGTTGGGTCTTGGGTGCTCGAGTGGAGCGACGTGTGCGTTTTCACATTGTGAGTGGTCACTTCAAGAAACTCCACTGATAAGTCGGGGGATTGCAAGAATATCGAGGCGCAATTTCATGAAGATTCACCACCATCAAGGAGGCGACCAAATAGCATCATGACATCGATACAACTCAGGGTATGCCTATCAACCATTCTCAAAAGTGGTCAAAGTTTTCAGAATCTTTGGAAGTAGAACACCGGAGATAGGGGCAGGTGGCCAAAATGCCCTCGGCTGAACGTGTAAAGATCCTAAGTGTGACATGCGGTGGGCCATAAATGTAAGGAAAGAAATGCCTACTTGCAGATTTAAAGAACTCGTATACATCTCGGATGTAACAGATCTGTCCTCAGCTTATCGGTGTAAAAATCCTGGGGTCGACGTGCAGTGGGCCATCAATGTAAGGAGAGAGATTTCCACTCATGGAGTTTACGGAATCGTGTACATCCGGGACATACCACTTCTCCCCCTTCTTGCCTCAACGTCCCGGCCCGTTAGCAGACATAGTTTCCAACCAAATAATAAACATCACGAAGGTTATTGTAGGGCCCCCAGCTGGTGTGCTCGGTGTTGTAATCGTGCCATTTCACCAGATAACGTAGTGCCCTTTACATTCAATTATATTTTAGAATGCAATTTAATGACTGTTTCATTTGAATACAAATTTCTGCCATGTTGTTTTGAACCTGTTTGTTCCAAGTCTAAGCTGATCGCGTTGATCGACAGCGTCAATCTCTGTCGGAGACAAGGATTCCATTCACGATGACTTCCCTTTGCCACGACGGGCATTGTGGCATTGGGGTCGTGAGCCGTTGGATTCCTATATCTCAGCATTGTATTTGGCTCTGTCGATGTCATCAGCTGCTTTGATCATTTGCATAAGGCTGTCTTGGATACCAAACATGACAAATGCTCACCAAGCATCGCGCTTGAGGCTGTTGTAGTAGAAACAGAGTTTGTCGGTGCCGAGGTCACTACCAGTCATGATTTTGCAAAAACGCAGCATGTACTCTTCCACACTGGACTACTAACACAGGTGTTGGAGCCTCTACCATGTGCCAGACTTCTCGTTCATCTTTCCAAAGCGGGTAAGTGTGTCGCACGTGAATTCATTCCAGTTCTCTGGTGGAGGCAGTGAGAACACAGCGTTTGATTGGTCTGCTCAGATTTCCTGTCGGTTTGAGGATGGATCACTGTTGATTTCTCAATCTGACTGCCACAAAGTGTCATCAATTTGCGCCAAAAATGACTAGTGAAGTGGCCATTTTTACCGTTGATGAGTACATGGAACGCTGTGTAGCCACACAATCTGATTCAGTAACGACCGTGCTGTTTCTTCTCCTTCGACAATGGTCATTGTCGGAACAAAGTGTGACATCCTTGAGGATCTATCCACCACCACAAGGATGGCGTCATAGTCATCCGGAGTGACATGCAACCCTGTCATGACGTCCATGTTGATATCGACCCACGGATCCGTCGGAACAGGGAGCGGTTGGACCACATTGGGTAACCTTGTATGACGAGAGATTTTCCGCTAACAAGTGGCGTATACTTTACAAAATGCTGCCACATAAATATGCATCTGGTCCCAATGGTAATACTTGGCCAGCTTCCAAAGCGTCTTGTCCTTGACGAGGTGCACAAATGTCCAAATTTGGCACAACTAAGGTGCAACCAAGTCGCAACTAGGGTGAAACTAGGGTGCACATAGGATACAACTAGGGCGCAACTAGGGTGTAACTAGGATGCAACAAGGGTGCACCTGGGGCATACCGATGGAAAACTAGGGTACAACTAGGGTGAAGCTTGAGCACAAGTAGGGAAAAAGTTGGGCGCAACTAGGATGTAACTTAGACGCGACTAGGAAGAAACTAGGGTGGGGCTAGGGCCCAACTAGGACACAAGTAGGGCGTAACTATGGCAGATTAGAGTGCAACTAGGGCGTAACCAGGGTGCAACTAGGGTGTAAGTAGGGCGCAATGAAAGTCCAACTAGGGCGCAAGAATGGTGTAACTAGGGCACAAGTAAGACACAAATAGGGCACAAAGAGGGTGTAACTAGGAAACAACAAGGATGCAACTAGGACGCACGAAGGGTACAACTAGGGCACAACGAGCAAGGAAAGAGGGCACAACCACGGTGCAACTTGGACACAAGAAGGACGCAACTAGGATGCAACAAGGACGGAAATAGGGCATAGCTAGGGTGCAATAAGGGCACAACTAGGACAAAACTAGGGCATAACTAGGATGTAAGAAGGGTGCCACTGGGGTACAACTAGGGCATCACTAGGGCGCAAGTAGGGTGTAACTAAGGAGCAAGAACGGCACAACTGGGGTGCAATAAGGGAATAACTAGGGCGCAACTAGGGCATAACTACAGGGTAAGAAGGGCATAACTAACTAGGATATAACTAGGGCACAAATAGGGTCAAACTATGGCGGACCTAGGGTATGACTAGGGTGCAACTAGGGTGCAGGCAGGACGCAACTAGGGTGAAACTAGGACGTAACTATGGCAAACTAGGGCACAATCAGGGCTCAACTAGGACACAAGTAGAGTAGGGTGCAAGTAGGGTGCAACTAGGGTGTGACTAGGGTGCAAGAATGGCATATCAAGGGCACAGTTAGGATGCAACTAGGGACCAATTCAAGCGTAAATAGGGTGCAAGAAGGGTGCAACTAGGTTCTAACTAGAGTGTGACTAGGGTGCAACTAGGGCGTAACTAGGTCTCATGTAGGAAACAACTAGGAAAAAAAGGGATGCATTGAGGGCACAACCAAGGTGCACCTAGGATGCAACTAGGGTGCTACTAGGGTGTAACTCTGGCAAGCAAGTATGCAAGTGGGGTACAACTCGGGCGCAAGAATGGTGCAAGTATCATACAACGAGGGCAAAACAAGGGCACAACTAGGGTGTAACAAAGGTGCGAGAAGGGTGAAGTTAGGGCACAAGTAGGCAGAAATTAGATTACAATGAGGGCATAACTTGGAATTAAGAAAGGCACAAATAGGGTGCAAGTAAGGTCCAACGATGGGACAATTGGGGCGCAACAAGGGCGCAAGAAAGGCACAACATGGGCGTGCCTAGGACGAAACTTGAGGACAAGTAGGGTACAATTAAGGCGCAAGAAGGGCGCAACTATGGTACAACTAGGCCATAACGGGTGCACAACCTAGGGCGCAAATAGTGCGCAAGAAGGGTGCAACGAGGATGTTACTAGGGCGTAAGTAGCACATAACAAGGATGCAAACAGGGCGCAACTATGTCGCAACTAGGGCGTAACTAGGGGGAAAGAAGGGCACACCTAGAGCGTAACTAGGGCTCAACTAGGACACAATTACGGTGGAACTAAAGAAAAAGAAGGGAAAAAAATGACACAACCAAGCTGTAACCAGGGCTCAACTAGGGTGTAAAAATGATGCAACTAGGGTGCAACTAGGGCACATCTAGGGTGCAACTAGGAAGCAACTTGGACACAAGAAGGGCACAAAGAAGGCACAACCAATGTGTAATGAGGACGCACCTAGGTCAAAACAAGCATGCAAGAATGGTGCAACTAGGGTACAAGAGGGGCCTAACTAGGGTACAAGAGGGGCCTAACTAGGGTACAACAAGCGTGTAACTATGGCAAAGCTAGGGCACTATAAGGACGTAAATATGACATAACTAGGACACAACTAGGGCACAACAAGGGTGTAACAAGGAAAAAACTAGTCCATAACTAGGATGCAAGAAGGGTGCAACTAGGGAACAACTAGGGTGTCACTAGGGCGCAAGAAGGGTCCAACTTAGGAGCAAGAACGGCTTAACTGGGATGCAACAAGGGAATAACCAGGGCGTAACCATGGCACAACTAGGGAGGAAAAAGGGGATAACTATAGTGCAACCAGGGTACAACTGGGGCGCAAACAGGGTGAAACTAGGGCGGAACTAGGGTATGACTAGGGCGTAACTAGGGTGCAGGTAGGACGCAACTAAGGTGCAACTAGGACATAATATGGCAAACTAGGGCACGGGCTCAACGACACAAGTAGGGTACAACTAGGATGCAAATAGGGTATACCTAGGGCATAACTAGAGCACAACAAAGGCGCAAGAATGGCACAACAAGGGCACAATTAGGACGGAACTAAAATCCAATTTAAGTGTAAAGTAGGGCAAGGATGCAACTAAAGTGCATCTAGGACATAGCAAAAATGCAAGAAGAACGCAAGTAGGGTACAAAATTGGTGCAGGTACGGCGTAATTAGGACAAACTAGGGGACGACCAGGGCGTAGCTATGGAGACCTAGGATGCAACTAGGGTGCAACTTGGACCAAAAAGGGTACAACTAGGGCGTAACTAGGGTGCAACAAGGATGCAAGGAGGGTACAACAAGGGTGCAACCAGGATGTAACTAGGGCGCATCTCGGAAGTAATCGTGGAAAACAAGGGTGCAACTTGGATGTAACTAGGGCACAAGAAGGACGGAATTAGGACCCAACAAGGGTGTACTTAGGATGCAACTACGTCGCAAGCCGGGCACAACTAGGGTGCAACTCGGTTGCAACTAGTGTACAACTTGGGGGCATCTTGGGTGCAAGGAGGGCTAACAAGGACGTAATTAGGATGCAACTAGGAAGAAATCAAGGTGCAACTAGGATGCAATAAGGACACAACTAGGGTGCAACTAGAGCGTAAATAGGGTGCAACAAGGGTACAGCCAGGACGCAAGAAGGGTACGAATGGGACGCAACTAGGGTAGAACTAGGATGCAACTAGTGTGCAACTAGGGTGCAAGAAGGGCTCAACTCCGACACAACTAGGATGTAATGAAGGCGCGACTAGGACGCAACTAGGGCATAACTTTGGTAAACTAGGACACAACTAGGGCTCAACAAGGATACAAGAAGTCTACAACAGGGTGTAATCATGGCGCCTACTAGGGCTTAAATAGGGTGCAACTGGCGCACAACTAGGACGCAACTAGGGCACAACTAGGACACAAATAGAGCACAACTAGGACGCAACTAGGGCAGAAGAAGGTCTTGACTAGGGTACAACTAGGCATAACGAGGGTACAAGAAGGGCATAAGAAGGGCACAATTAGGAAATAACTAGGGTGTAAGAAGGGCGCAACTAGGACACAATGAGGACACAACTAGGGCATAACAAGGGTGTAACTAGAGCGTAATTAGGACACAAGGAGGGAACAACTATGGCACAAATAGGGTACAAAATGGGTGCAACAAGGGTTTAACTTGGGTAGAATTAGGGCACAACTAATGCCTAACTATGGTGAACTAGGGAGCATCTAGGGTGCAAGAAGGGAGTAACCAAGGCGCAGCTAGGACTGAACTACGACAGCTAGGGAGTAACTAGGACGCAACAAGGATGCAATTAGGGTGTGGCTATGGTAAACTAAGGTGCAACTAGGGCACAACTAGGGTGCAAAAAGGGCACAACTAGGGCACATCCACGGCATAACTAGGGGGCAAGAAGTGTGTACTTAGTCACAACTAGGGCATAAATAGGGTGCAACTAGGGTGAAACTAGGATGCAAGAAGGGCACAAACATGGCACAACTAGGGCATAGCTAAGGTGTAACTGGTGCGCAACTAGGGCGTAACTAGGGTGTAGCTGAGGTAGAAAAATGGTGTAACTAGGGCGTATCTACGAAGTAACTAGGACACACCTAGGGTACAACAAGGGCACAATAAGGGTGTTATTAGGGTGCAAATAGGGTACAATGAGGGTGCATCTAGGACGTACCTAGGGCACAACAAGGACACAACTAGGGTTAAACTAGGGCATAACTAGGTCATAAGTAGGGCGTAGCTAGGGTTAAACAAGGGCGTAACTCAATCGTAACAAATGTGTAACTAGGGTTCAACAAGGGCACATGAATGGTCTAACTATTGTGCAACTAGGACGTAACTAGGGAACAACTAGGATGCAACTAGAGCATGTTTATGCTACAATTAGGATGTAACTAGAGTGAGAGAAGGACACGACTAGGGTGCAATTTGGAAGAAACTAGGGTACAATTAGGGCGTAACTAGGGGGTAGATAGGGTAAAACTTTGGTGAACTAGGATACCTTCAGGGAGAAACTAGGGTACAATGAGGGTAAAATTAGGCACAATTAGGGTGGATCTAGGGCGCAACTAGAACGCAAGAAGGCCATAACTAGGGTGCGACTAGGATATACCTTGGACACAACTAGGGTGTACCTATGATGGAAGAAGGGTGGAACTAGGGCGCACCTAGTGCACAACAAGGACGTAACCAGGGCACAATAAGGGTGTATGAAAGCCACAAATAGGGTGTTACTAGTGCACAACTAGGACACAACTAGGGCACATCTAAGGTGCAACTAGGGCACAACTAGGACGGAACTGGAGCGCAAGAAGGCCGTAGC
>SZWC01014122.1:24188-35035 GCA_023375785.1 Penium margaritaceum | reverse complement strand
ACCTCCTCCTCCTCCTCCTCCTCCACCGCCGCCGCCGCAATTGTCGCCGTCGACATCGACACCGCCACCGCTGCTGCTGCCGCCGCCGCCGTTGCTGCCGCCGCCGCCGCCACCACCACCACCACCACCACCACCAACACCACCAACGCCACGAGCAGGTTCCAAATCCTCGTGATGGACAGTCACTGAATCAAGAGGGTTACCACCTGGATTGTTCTCCATCCTTGACTCCCCAAAGGAGGAAGCCTTGTGAATGATGTTCCAGACACTTTTGTAGCGCCAAGTATTGCAGAACATGAGGGCCTGCTATTTTGATAAATCATTTTGTAGTTATGAATGAAGATGCACATCTTTTGTCGAACTAACATGAACGAGGCACTTTAATGACTGCAATGTTTGAGCCAATACCACATCTAGTTGAAAAACACACATGAGAACAACTTCCTATAGGTTTGCAGGACATTATGTTTGAACCTGTACAAAGTTTTGCCTGGTGAAAAATCGTGTGACTGAGCATCATGGAAAAGGCTGATGTTTCCAGTTAAGGCTAAGGAGTTGGCCATGTCATCCCATTTTTTGTTTCAGCTCGAACATAACATCCTGTGGACCCCTGTTCAATGACTGATTTGTTGCCAGCAAAACTGTCAATTCTACCCATGAACACAAGCTCACTACTGCGTACATCAAGAAAGACATTTGAAAGCGTTGAATAGGTGCAAAAGAAGTCATCAAGTATTCATGCATGCCGTTGGATGTCCGTGGCAGGTTTTTTTCTTGCACCACTTCGTAGTGAGACTGTAAGTGAGAGTAGTTTGTCATAAACATTTTCAAACGGCACTTTCCCCCTGGCTGCCGATGTTGCAGAGTTGAACCCTGGTAGTCGGTAGTTTGACCGCCAAGTACATGCCATGTGGCTCACATACATATATGCCCAATGGTAGCTGTTTCACGCACTGGTAATCTAGTGCATTCTTCTAGTGTGGTTACACCATGAGTGTACACTAGAAAATGAGTGTATCTAAGGACTGCACTCTGGCACACCCATGTCCTTACCCTCTCCTAATTTGACTATATCCCATAATGTCATTCTCTACTTGTCAACCCTATATTCCTTTCTATCTTTCTCTCCCTCAATCTCTCTCTCTCTCTCTCTCTCTCTCTCTCTCTCTCTCTCTCTCTCTCTCTCTCTCTCTCTCTCTCTCTCTCTCTGAATTCATCGTCAGGTTTGGATAGAAAAAGAATCATTTAAACATATATTATGGTACTTTTCTGGATTTTTTGTGTGCTTATATGGAGAATTTTAGTACATCTAATCCAAGCTTCTTTGTCACCTATAACTGTCCCAATGACTCAAGATTGGATATCTTGTCACAGATTGCAAATGTCCTGTCGAGTTGACCTGTTTAACGAGGCTTCATCACTAACTTGATGACGGTCGCCAAAGATGACGACCATCCATTCATACATGTTGTGAACAGCTGTTGGTAGTCAAGCTAATGTCGTTTCGCCCTCCACCCCCCCCCCCCCCCCCCCCCCAGTCCGTGGACAAGTGTATATGGACAAATGTGCTAGATTTGGCTGTAGAAGTGCACTTATCGTACACTGAGTGCGCGATTCTGCACATCTCCCATTTTCATTTGTTTGCGATGTCCGCTTCCCACCAGCACAGTAGGTTCGCATCTTAAAATTCACTACAAGAAATCGCGTTAAGGTGACACTTGTCGCTTGTGGAAATCAAGAAAAAACAACTAACAGGCTCCCTCGCAGTCCTCGCGTAGGCAGCGGTTAGATGATTAGAAGTCATGTTTGTTTCTGAATCGATAGTTTCCTGAGAGAAAGCTTAACAAATTTGATATCAATTACGACGACCTCGATAGCTGCAATTCTGACTTAAGGTCACAACGCTGGTATCGAGCGACGAGAGAGAAATGTCAAGGATGTTGGCTGGCGGCATCAGTCCTGTCAAGAAAAGCTGGTTATTGTCTGAAATAGACGGCAAAAATCTTTGCTAGACTTTTGACCGATCATCCTGGTCGGGAGCCAAGTAATCATGCTTAAATCCTCTCTTTGGAATTTTCATTTACAGTGAAAATGTGAGACACCCGACTCTGACAAAAGGGGTTGTCGATGAGTGATCAAGTTAGAGATTGGACCACTTTCGTTTATTTTCCATGAGTTTATAGGCAAGATCATTCTACAGCAGAATTGGCAATAGGACCAAAAACACATAATATCTTATTGCGGCCGTGTGACCACTGGACATGAATAGAACACCGAACGACATCCTGAACAGAGTTCGTCCGTAAGCTTCAAACAGGACCCATTCATGAAGACAAGGCTCCTGTTTCTTACTCCTCCTCTTCATTATTCAATAGCGAGGGGACTGCACATTTATCTATCTGTTTTTGGAGCGTCAGTAAGGTTGATATAGACATTGGACTGTTCAGGGGGACCGGAAGTCAGATTTTTGGTTTCTCATACGTAAGGATTTCTTTCACAAAGGCATAATAGCCCTGAATCACAATTTCACTTCTATCGATCAGTTCAATGACTCAAAGCTTCTCCCTTCATGGTTATGAACAGATTTCCACTCAGTAATTTGTTTCTATAACATATTTGACATGGTAGACTGCGTCCACTTGTCTTGCAACGTGCAGATAGCACGTCCGTTTTTTGCACATTTGTCAATGTGTGGCGGTGGCAGCTTTGCAATTAATCAGTTTGGAACTAAAAGCCACTTCAACACACGCTTTTGTGGCTCGCCTCCGTTAATGTAGAGAACTAGATCAGTAAAGGGAACAGTTTGTGAAATGTTTGCGAAACCAAATCGGCTATAGCTTCCCAAAGAATGCCATACACTCAGTGCGTGATAAGTGCACTTCACCACTCATTCTGAGTGCACTCACCACATACACTGCCCCCGTACACTGGGTTGCTTTCTAGACCCTTTTGCGAGGACCGAAGCGTCGCATCAGGCAAGAAACTTCAGGCCACAGCAATATCGTCTACCAACATTGAAAGTAAACGGACGGCCGTCAAGTTCGATATGAAATGCGGACAAACCAGATAGCGGAATATAGAAATAGAGTTTGTGGCTTTGAGAATACATTTATGAAAATTCTAGTACGCTTACACTTTTGAAAACTATTTACACATCAGATAGTTCTTGCTATCGGAAGTTAAGAAATCTGTATGTAAATAGCTCCAACGCTTAAAACATATATTCTTTAAATGCTGAATCATTGATGTAATCTTGAATAACTTCTTTCTTCTTTTCAACGTTGCTCAAAACATACATGCAAAAACACAATGTAGTAAGAAACATGAAAACCTTTTACCTTTTTTTTTCTCATAAGACAATACATAGAACAAACGGATGATAGAGGAATTATTTTTCAACATAAGACAAAAATCAAGGTGTGATATGGCACATGAGACAAACTAGCATATTAAGTGTGCTCTTGGTGTACTTCTGTATGGTGACTGAGCGTACTCGCCACATACACTAGCGCCACGCACTGAGGTCCTTGCTAAGAAGAGAATGTTTTAAGCATGTAAGACAAAAACCAAGGTGTGATGGGACACATGAGACAAATTAGCACACTGAGTGTGCTCCTCGTGTACTTTTGTGTGGTGACTGAGCGCCCTCGCCACATACACTAGCCCCATGCACTGAGATCCTTCCTAAGAAGAGATTTTTTAATCCGTATGAGACAAAATCTAGGTGTGATGGGACACATGAGACGATTTAGCACACTGAGTACACTCTTAGTGTACTTTTGTATGGTGACTGAGCGCACTCACCACATACACTAGCCCCTCGTACTGAGGTCCTTTTAAGAAGAGAATTCCTGAGCCATATAAGACAAAAGTCAGGGTACCTGCAGAGTGCAAGTCGCTATAAAGCGCCTTGGTCATGAAATCTACAAGCATCTTCTTTGTCTCCACATATTCCGGGTCCGAAATCTCCTTCACAACCAGATCACGTGAGTAGTGGTACCGGATGTCAATGCTCTTGGCCAGCCAGGAGATGACATCATCCTTTGCCATGTGCATGGCACTGTTGTTGTCGCTGCAGACTACCCTTGCTTCTACTTGCGGTGCTTTCATTTTTGCAAGCAAGCCGCGTAGACATAATGCCTCCTTGCATGCATCTGACAGAGCGATGTGCTCTACCTCAGAAGTGGAGAGAGAGAGAGAGAGAGAGAGAGAGAGAGATTCCTGCTTCTTGCTAGCCCAAGAGACTGCACCGCCATTCAGGATGCACAAGAAGCNTGTCGCTGCAGACTACCCTTGCTTCTACTTGCGGTGCTTTCATTTTTGCAAGCAAGCCGCGTAGACATAATGCCTCCTTGCATGCATCTGACAGAGCGATGTGCTCTACCTCAGAAGTGGAGAGAGAGAGAGAGAGAGAGAGAGAGAGAGAGAGAGATTCCTGCTTCTTGCTAGCCCAAGAGACTGCACCGCCATTCAGGATGCACAAGAAGCCCCAAATTGACATTCTGTCATCAATTCATCCTCTCCAATTTGCGTCAGTGTAGCACACGAGGCACAACCGGTCATATTCTTCTTGACCTCCAAACTGGAATCCCATGTGACGTGTGCTCTATAGATAACACATGATGCGCTTCACGACTTGCCAGTGTTGTGGTCCTGGATTGGCCATAAACCTGCCAAGTTTTCCCATAGCATAGCAAATGTGAGGATGTGTTTCCACCATGGCATACATGAGGCTGCCAAGAGTAGACTTATAGGAAATGTTCTCCATGTCATGCTATGCTGCTTCACTGCTGGAGCTCATGGAGGATGAGAACTTGTAGCCCCTGGTCATGGGTGTGCTGATGGGCTTGCAGTCCTCCATGATGTACTTGGTCTCGTTTAACTCGATGGTACATGTTCCTTAGCTGCGGTGGACGGCTATCCTGAGGTAGAACTCGAGAGGACCCATGTCCTTCATCTTGACCCCGCTGCTGAGAACTAACTTCAGCTCCTTTAAAAGCTCAACAGAGGACAAGCAGATGATCATGTCCATGTACAGTGCAACCAGCATCAAGCCTTGCTCATCCTCCTGCACATAGATACTAGGGTTGTGCTGGTACTGGGTGAAAGAGAGCCTAGCTATGAATTCGTCCATATCCTTGTACCACATCCTTGGGGCCTGTTTTATCGCGTAGAGCCCTTTCACGAGTTTGCATAGCTTGTCTTCTGGATCCTTGACTCCCTCAGGAACTTCCATCAACACCTCTTTGTCTAGCTTCTCATGAAGGAAAGTTGTCTTGGCATCCATCTGTAGGATCACCTGTTCTTTGGCAGCAGCGATGCCAAGCATGGATCTTATGGAGGTAAATGTGACGACAGGTACGAAGGTCTCCTTGTACTCTGATTTTGCACACTCGTAAAATCCCTTTGCCATAACTCTTGCCTTGTACTTGTCAATAGTACCAACTTGCTTGAACTTCTTGCCGAGTACCCACTTTGATCCCACCACGTGGGTATTTGGGGACCTATCCACCAGAACCCATGTTCCATTTTCTTCAATGAAGACGAGTTCACTGTCCACTGCCTCCTTCCACTTGGCCGCATCTGGCATGTTCATTGCCTCCGCTACAATCACAGGCTTTCCCTAAGCCAAGAATGACCAGCTACTTCAAGACCATTTGGCACTCTTAGCATCTTACTTTGGCAGAGCTTTCTTCTGGTGCATACTACGCCAATGTGTAGCTGGTGGTGCCTCACTGCTTAGCTCCTTCTTTTGCTCTTGCTTGGGTGATGCATGTGGTGCTCATGATTTTTTGTTCAAGGAAGAACCACTGGCCTTGGAGTTAGGCTCAGAGGCCTGAGATGTCTAAGATCTAGTGTCAAAGTCCGCAGCTGCATCAGCCAACACGGCCACTCTCCTTGCTACACCATCACTCTGCTTCACAGGTACAATGTGTTAATGTTCAGGTGCCTGATCATGTGATTCAAGCAACACAACTCACTCTCCTGATTTAGGAGCATGGACAGGGTCCAACAGCTCTCCCTTGTCGAGTTTCTTCTCATCAAACTCGACATCGCGGCTCCTAATGAGATTTCCAGCTGCTTGGTCCCACAACCTGTATGCCTTGTGTGTAGTGTAATAGCCAACCAATCACACACTTCCAAGCACGCGCATCCAGCTTACCACTTCCTTCTCCTGCTTGTACCTTTGTCCATGTAGAACAGCCAAAGGCCCTCATGTGTGAGGCATCTGGCTCCTTCCCTCACCTTGCCTCAAGTGGCATTTTCTGCTGCTTCTCTTGCCGCTTCCTACCACTCTATCAAGTGCGGTTGCTGGAGTGAGGTTCACGAGATAGCAAGCAGCTCTTGCAGCTTCAGCCCGGAAGCAAGGTGGAAGTTTGGCATCAAAGAGTATGCTTCGTGTCATGCCGAGGATGGTGTGGTTCATCCATTTGGCAACGCCATTACTCAGTGGGGTGTAGGGCACGGTGGTCATGATTGATGCTGTGTTGGTTCAACCAACCTGTGTATTCCTTCTACTCACCACCGTTGTTTGTGTGCTGTGCCTTAACCTTGTACAAATCTGCCATTCTATCATGGAGACAAACTCCTGCAGCTTCTCCTTGGCCCCTCCCTTTGCCTTGAGGAAGTAGATCCACATTTTGCGAGTGTGGTCATGGATGAAGGTCAGGACATACTTGCTGCCACCGTTTGAGGGAGTGCGGAATGGTCTAAACACGTCAGAGTGAATCAGGTCCAAGCTTGATGCTGCACGTTGCCCATTACATTATTTGCCTTGCCTTGGAGACATGGCTCATAGAGCTTCTTGCACTGACCCTTATCCTTGGCCTTGCACCCCTCCATCCCTTGCTCCACTTCGTACTACTGCATGGCGTACACTGTGTTGTCAGCCACATGCCCCAAGCGCCTGTGCCACAGCTTAGCATCAATGCCTTTGGTGGAGTTGGCCGCCATGGAGATGGCCTATGATGTGATGTCAAGCTTTGGAGGCTTGGAGTCTTCAACGGTTGTATTTCCCTCATTTGTGCTCTCAAGAGGCTTGTTCTATAGCACATTGAGCCCGTCGACTCTTGGGACCTGTGCAACGAGGTTCTCCTTGGTTTAGGACATCTTAATGTACTTTTCCTTGATAATCACAGCCTCCTCCTTTATAAAGACAACTGTCATGTCATGATTTGTGATTTTGGACATGAATAAGAGGTTTTCCACAGACGACGGCATGTAGACAGTATTCTCCAACTTCAAGTCTTTTTTTAGTACCGTTCATGTTGAAGCTGATCAATTTGTCTCCCTCTCCTTGTACATGGACAAGGCTGCCGTTGGCACACCTAAAACAACGTTTAATGTCCCCAATGGAGGTGAACCCATCTTTCCCCCTTGAAGAGTGGTGGTTCATGCCAGAGTCAAGCATGTAGGCTCCAGGCTTGAGCAATGCCGCTCCCTTGGTCTTGGGTACGCTCTCAGCCATCATGTTGGTCAGCTCTTCCTTACCCTTTCATCCGCCCTTGTTCTTGCCACCCTTGCCTCTGTCTCCCTTCTTGGGAGCTCTGCACTCCCGTGCCCAGTGTCTAGGCTTGCCACAATTGTGGCACTTCCCTAGACACTTTGAAGTGTTCCACCGTCACCATTGTCTTTTCCCCCACCGCCACCGCTTTCATTTCCACTCTGACCAGAAGGCAAGTTGTTGCTACCGCGACCACCATACTGTGTAGCATAGGTCGCACTACCACTACGACGCATGGCCTCGTTGCGCACGTACTCGGACACTACCTCATACATCAGCTCCTCTGCCTTCAAACTGTATAGGAAGGTGATTAGAGGACCACAGGTTACATGTAGCGCCATGATAAGGATTGTGGCCTGCATGTTGGTGTCGTTTTCCCATTGCATTTGGATCAATTGTTGCAATAGTCCTTCAAACTGCATCACGAAGTCCACAATCAACTCTCCCTCCCTCACTCTCATTGCAGTCAGTCTTTGAAGGATGAAGGGGCAATTATTAAGAGCCGTTCATTGGTGCACATGTACAAGCTTTTCATACGCTTTGGAAGCAAGCAAAATGCCGTAGAGATGGGCATGTTGTGACTCATACACTGATGTCACAAGAATTTTCAATGCCATCCCATTTTCTGCCTTTTATGCTTCATACCCAGGGTCTTTCACTACTGGTGCAACCTCTTCTCCAAGAACCATTTTCAAGTAGCTGCGCACATTCATGACAGTCTCAAATCTGCTATTGCCACAAGGAAAAACCCTTTTAATGAACTTTGACATTCTGCCATTGACCTGTCCAATATTGAGCGTTGTGGGTGTCGTCATTCTATTTCTACTATTTTGCTACTCTACTTTATTGTAGCCACTGTAGGCTAATGTAAACTGCTGTCTACTACCGATTTGGAGGGTGCAGATCCATTGTTTACCCCTCAACCGTTGATCACCTACAAACAGGGATGAATGCACTCTAGCGAAGCCAGGGTCATGCCTCCACGGGCAGAGCTTGTCCTGGTTAGGGCCCAAGGTTCGTGCCTCTAAGGGCCGAACTTTTCCTTAGCCCTTGTTTGCTAAGTGTCAGCAACCGCAGTTGGAGCTGATGGAACAGATAGAGCTGATGGAGCTCATGTGAGCTGCAAATAGAGAGGAGGAGAGAGCGCTTGAAAGTGTGCCTTTCAACTAGTCAGTGTGGCTCCATAACCATTTGTCAACCTGCCTAAGGCAACGGACTAGAAAACAAGGCCAACACAATGGCACTTGTCGTCTGCTCCTAGTACTTCAACTAGGAGGAGATATCATCCTAATGATCATGGTTCCACACTAAGTAGTTAAGAGGAATCACTTCCTTGTACGGTGTTCTTAGCACCTGGTCACTGTTGCGTTAGGAGCTAACTCCTGGGGCTAAGACCAACCTATGCTTTTTCAGTGTCTGCTTCTGGTGGACCACTCCATTAGGAGTCTCAAAGGTAAGAACTGTGATGAACCATAGGCAACTGAGAGGTACTTATAGGCAAAAGCGCCACGGGCTGACGTGGGAATACCAACAACAGAATATACTCTATAGGCACCGCCAGGAGCAACAAATGTTGCTTTGACATCGCCGACAACATCATTCACCATGTTGGTATTGCCAAAACTGGCAAGAAGCTTAGTTGGCACTGTCAGGATTGGAATATACTGCTGGCAATCTCTGTAGTAAGAAAAACATACAAAACATACAAAACCTATGAGTGCGCATCCGAGTGCACACCCCCCTCGGCCTCGTAGGTTCAAGGACAACAACAAATGCCCTACTGATTCAAATCCAGCAGTGGGCTTGTTGGCAGTGGGCTAGTAGTGGGCAAGGATGTGTTCAACCCACCCCACCATCCCCGAAATTGGGTTGGATGACCCAGCACGGGCTTGACACACGGATTTGTCCACTAAAAGCTTATCCATATGGACATACCCGACAGTAGCATAACCTATGGTGGCTTGTCAATCGGCAACATTGACCATGTTGATCTCCCCAACAAGGACATGGTCCACACTAGCACGTCCTGAAGAAACCCTAAGCCCTAAATTCTTTTTACCCCATCAAGTATGGGATGAATCATTGGATTTAGAGTTTGAAAGAGATGAAATCTCTTGAATTATCCAAGTTTGATCACCTTCCTTGTATGATCATACTTGAAACTCCCAACTTTTGGGAATGACCCATTCCATACATTCATTCATGCTACTGATATGCCTGAGTAATTCAAAAGTACTTGTGTAAAGCACAACTAAACAAATACATGTCACATTTTGTTATCCACTCTCACAACAGTCATAACTTCGGATCTTTGGGCCCCACCCATCGTGTTACTCTAATTGTTCTCTTTTCACTTTTGCTCCATGATATTTACATCCTTTTGATCTGAAAACATTGGTTTATGTGTCCAAGCACATCACACTACCAATGGTTGCAGTCCTAGACCACACGGCACCCGATGGTACCCACTCGTCCTTCAACTATAGGGATGGCATGCTTCAGGTGCCTTCCGTCTAGGTCTCCTTGCTACCTGATGACAGTCTCATCCGTCATGAAACCATGGTAGACAAGCGTGCTGAGATATGTGTGCTGTGACAACCTCATGTATCGGACAAGCCTGGCAAGGTCCCATACAATGGAAGGCCTTGGTTTGTAACTATCGTCACATGACATGTTTACACATGTAACATGGTTCCAACACCGGCCACCGTCACTTCTTAAGCCAAGGGCTCCAATAGGAATGCTTTTTCGGCCAACCCAACTGAACCGGCTGTGGTAGGTACATGTGGATCTAACCAGATGCAAAATTTCCCTTGGGTTTCCTTGGTTGAAACCCCAGTGGAGGATGAGATTGAGTTTGGTTGATCGCGCTCCCGGAGTTACCACCTTATCGTAAGCTCCATGAAGAATGCATTCCTTCAAGAACAGTGGCACGTTGTTGCAGCCCGTACACCTGTTTGCGAGAACGCTCCTCAGCAAACGGGCGAGCCCGCATCGCTACGATTCCAAGGCTGATCACCCACAAAACCCACCAGGAAATTCGTTTCTCATCTCGCAGCTTTCTCTTCTATGTCAGGGAAACCTAACGCATCTAATGCACATTGTTGGAGGGAAAATGGTGATCATTTTTGTGAGTTAGATTTGGGCAACCGACAGCCATGAACGGTCGTCACACTAACTTCTAGAAGTCAACAGACAAGACTCCTACGGGTAAGCCTGCACACGAATCCACGGATTCGTGAATCTGGTTCACGCATTCCGAATCCGAATCCGGATTCACGAATCCGGATCCAGACCCGGGTCTTGTTCGGGGATTCCCGAATCCTGTGGCGAATCCACCCGT
>SZWC01014122.1:3996-20745 GCA_023375785.1 Penium margaritaceum | reverse complement strand
GGCAGCCAACAAACAACATAAGATTGCTCATTGTATGGCAGCCAACATACAACATAAGAACATCATTGTCGCTTCTCTGATGCAGGTAGCACCCAGACACACGACGAGGGCAACGCAGCTACATCTGGAAAGGTTCAGCCTCGCCTCAGCCAGAGAATCAGAGAGGAGCAGAGCGTGCTTGCTGCAGCTCTCGAGGATGCTGGTGCCGACATGTTTGCCGAACCGGAAGTGCCCCAGCCCTCTGAACCGTCTTCTCTCGACATGGAGGTCGACAGCTGGGCCAAAGATGTGAAGAAGGGCCGTAGCTGCAACATCCTCAAGTATATGCGGAAGCATGACAAAATCTATCCTACCTTCCACCTTGCTGCGCTTGACCTGTTCGCCGTTCCGGCGACAAGCACACCATCTGAGCGCCTTTTCTCACTGGGTCGGCACATCATCACAGACATCCTTCAGTCACTCGTCGACCTAACTATCGAGAATCTCATGCTGCTGAAGTCATGGGTGAACGAGCCTCTCTTGGAAAACTTCCTAGTCACATCCAATGGCGACGTTGCTCCAGAACTGAAGGAAGAAGAGAAGCGTGTGAATCTCCTCCGTCAACCAGCGCAGGTTGCACATGAAGAGCAGGTTCAAGAGGGTGATGACAGTCTTGACTATGAGGATGTCATGGATGATGAGCTCATTGCTCGTGGCAATGTTGAGGGTGATGGTGCATGTAATGATGACGCAGGTAGTGAGTAGAGAATGTAGGAGGGCAGGTATGCCGTCATGCTGTGAAGTTGTTAGCAATGTTTGCAAATGTAGGAGGGCAGACATGCCGTCATGCTGTGATGTTCGCAATATTAGCAACTGTAGAAGGGCAGGCATTCCGTCATGCTGTTGTCATGTTACCAGTCATGCATGGAGCACAACAGTTTATGTGACATTGCAACAAAACCACACTTTCCACCATCATGCTCCTTGTCAGAAAGTTTAAAGAGCTAAAGAGGACCTCAGAAACTTCACTCAACATTGAACTCTAACCCCTCCACTAAGTGAAAGAAAGAGCAAAAATGACTGGATTCGTCTGGATTCGGGAATCTACCAGGATTCACGAATCCTGGATTCGGATCCGTGAATCCAAATCCAGACAGTGGATTCGAACCGCGAATCCGAATCCAGGCTAGGATTCGGGAACCGGATTCGGTGTGCAGGCTTACCTACGGGGTGGGACTCGCTAATCGAGCCCACCCGTCGGCCGGCGAGCGAAGCTCGCGGGCGCTTGGTTTTTCAGCGTACGGAAATACCGTGCAAGGCCCTAAGTGCTGCTCTAGGTCGGTTCCTTGTTTCTGCACAAACCATGCCAGTCCCTAATGCCCAGTCTCTACTTTGAGTTCCTTTCTAGGTGTTCGGACACAAACATAAACATCAAGAGCGAGTCTGATCTAGGTCACCCAAGGCCAGTAGTACTAAGACCCATGGTGAAGAGGGTGAAGCTGGGGTGCTAATGCGAGGAGGGAGGCGAGCACGTGTGGGTTGGCAGAGATGTCGCCAAGCCTGTGATGGCGCGTGCGCTCACTGTGCATCGCCTCCGCACTCTGCATCAGCAGGCCCTGCGCACTCATGGCCACAACAGAGGGAGAATATAGACAGGAGAGAATGAACATGTCCAGCATGTAAATCCTATGCTCAAGCATGAAAGATTTTGTCACTGTGTCAACATAAGATGAGCGTTGCCTCTCTAATTTGGTGCACAAAACTTTGCTCAACCTTCAAACACTAAAGCCACATGTGTAAGGATCCTCTTCTGGGTCCTCGCGATGAAAATTCTTGCTTCAGCATGAAGCTGACACATGCACATGAATCCTCACACCGCAAGGAAAGATGAGCGTGCAACATGGATACATGCATTGTCAAATACTATGTGCTCACATAAAATCTCACACGTCTTCTTGTGGACACAAGCATCATCCTCACGTTTCACTCTCTCTTTGTACTTTTCCTGCGTGGTTAGTGCGACGAGTGTACCTCTTTCCCTTCCAAACCAAGGACTGTTTGTAGCTAAATTCGAAGGAACGTAACACGGCGACCTAGTCATTGTACAAAACAGGTCTCTACCCCGTGGGTAGAACCGGCCATAAAAAACCAGCTGGGTTTTTATACAACCAAATAGGTTATGACGATAAGTTGGGTATCATCCCACAAATGAAAACTTGCCAGGTTAGGATTTTCCCTTCTGCTGATTGGTTAGTAGTTACCTATAGTGGAAGAGGATGGACCGTCCAGATCCATCCGATGACATCAGCATAGTGGGAAATATCCTACAATATCCTGCTATGACACGACGGGTGAAACGAGGTATGAGCCTCTCTGAGTGAGTGAGCCCTTGGGACCCGATTGCTCATGGTCGTGGATATGAACTTCACCGTGAAGTAATGTCTCTCATAAATGACTCCTCTCACTAGTATGGCCCGACCAACATCGGGACACGGAGTCCATTCTCGTCATAGGGAAAATCAAGAGGGAAGCGGGAGGATGTTATTTTATCTGTCCATTTTGTCGGTGGGTTGATGGGGCTCAAATAGATATAGTTCTCTCATCGAGTCAATCTGTTAAACTCCATTATGTTATCCATATGGAAATTCTAAGTTTCTGGCGTAGTTTAGGATGGGGAGTAGGTGGAAAAAAAACCTTTACGCGTGCGAGGGTATTTTTCCACCCCTTGACACCTCTCGTCAAATGGTGTGGCCGACACGTTTATAAAACAAATTTACCATGCCACCGAGTGGAGGTGGCACTCGTTGGTATGGTCCTGTCGGAATGTCTGCCGGTGGCCCCTCCCGAGCCCTCTTGCCATGACGAGGGACCTTGTGAGGGGCCCCTTGATGGGTCGGGGGTCCTTGCAATGTCGCATTGGGCAATGTCCAATGCGGCAATGCGGGCCGCACGGAGTCCATCGCAGATATTTGCGATGGGCTCACGATCTGCGGCTGGAGGTCGCGAGGCCTCGAGTGGCGGCCGGATGGTGCAAGGCACTATCTGGTCACCCTCTTGCAAACCGGAAGCTTCTGTGAAGCTTCCATTTTGCAGGGCTGGTCGGCGAGGAACCCGCCTCGCCGTCGAGACCCTATTTTCCAGACGAAGGATGCAGCAGTCCTTTTAGGATTTAAGGAGCTGTTCTACGTGCCATAACAAAGTGGCGGATCTTTTTCCAGGTTTGTTACATTCCTCTCCCTTTACAGTGAATCTTTCTTGGTTCAAGAGAGTCTAGAATGGTTGTTGATGGAAGGAGACATGCTTTGCTGGTCAACAAAACATTCATTAGGTGTATCCATTGGACCATGTGCCATTACACAAGGAAAGAAAACTCAATAGATTGAGATTGATATTCTTCAAGAGCACAAGATCGTACACACATCGGTCAAGTTCACATAAAACATTCTCGGGGCTAACGCTTCCTCCCCTGCTTACAAGAAGCATCCTCATGACCATCATGATGTATATGAGGGTACCAGAAATTGACAAAAATAGGTTACTTGATAAAATTCATCTGGCAAAGCAGTCGCATAGAGGATATTTAACAGGTTACAACGCACTTTAGGGAACTCAATTCGGAGTTCGTTTGAGTGATATATGGATGTCCAAAGTTTGGAGATCATGGGTCGGGTTCAATTGACGACCTCAGCACTTTCAGCTCAAAAGGCGGTAGAGTTATTGGCCAGGACGGCTGAGAGCGGCCTTCAAGGAGAAGATACAGCTGGAGGGCCTCCAGGAGACTTCAAGGAAGGACCAGTCCATGATTATTGGTCATGCAGGTCATGGGAGACGTAATTCTCATGTGTGACAAGGTTACTGCCGCTCATCCCGCTAGGCTAGGAGTGTGCTGGAGGATCAACTTTGACATGGTGGATCTCAGTGATCCATTGGCCAAATGAGGCATGTAAGGAATGTTTAGAAAGCTGTCATGATTTTTTTTCTCACTCAATAATCAATTCAGACATTTAATTTCTCTGTAAAGCTCCATTTGCTTCTTTCATTTCTATCTCTGCAACCTGCTACTCCCTCTCACAAACAGTTGTTCCTACCTAGGCAGCTCTTAGTGAGCCTGATCACCTCCCTGAGGGCTGCCCCAGTTTCTATCAGTTGTATCAGAGCTAGAACAAGTCTGTGCCTCATCCTTGAGGCATTCCTTGTACCCTATTGTGTAAGAGAGTCGTTTGTGGGTCGAACGTTGCACTACTATGGCGACATCCGCTTCTGTGGTGGCAGGCGTCAACATAACCAAGTTCGAAGGCAGGAACTTCTTTAAGTGGAGCAACAACATGAAGATGGTGCTGATGGAGAAGGGACTGGAGCCATGTGAGTAAGGAGGAACCACTTGAGTCCTCTCTTTCACCTGTTGAGGCCCAAACCTACCGCGAGAAGCGTGACCGCATCCTCGCCACCATCTACCTCTACCTCGCCGAACGACAGCAACTCCTTGTCCATGGCATTCTCACGTGAAAGGAAGTTTGGAAAAATCTTGAGTCAACTTATGCTTCCAATTCAATCCTCATGAACATGCAGCTGTGTTGTTTCTTTCACACTGTGAGGATGAATGAGTCCGGATCTATGATTGACTACGTCAACATGGTGAAGTCTCTCTCTGACCAGCTTGCTGCGATTGAGGACCCTTTAAAGGAGCGTGTACTCATGCTAATCATCCTCTCTGGCCTTCCTAGTAGCTACACTCCTCTCATTGTTACCCTGGAGCAGCGTGGTGGCAAGCTCTCTCTCAACGATATGGAGGAGAGCCTGCTGTTTCAAGAGGAGCGACGCAAGGGAGAGGAGGGCGGAAGCGGACTGGGCGTCGCTCTCATCACCAACTCTGGTCACGGGTGTGGTGCTGCCCAACGAGGGATACCGACGGAGGAGGGAAGAAGGGGAACTTCCACTACTGCAAGAAACCAGGCCATTGGGTGCACGAATTAAAGAAGAATAAGGCGGACCTTGCAGCTGGAGTGGGAGCAGAAAAACAGACCAACGCCTCTGCGAACGTAGCAGACTAGAAGAGTGAATTCGTGACTACCATCCGGGTCCTCCACATCTCCGACAACACCGCCTTGTTCAGGGTCATCATCTTGGGTGCCAAACGGCACATGACATGCCACCAAGAGTGGTTCATCGTCTACACCGCCATTGAGCCTCGTTGTGTGTACATGGGGGATAATCATGTGTCAATGGCGGTTGGAGAGGGTGAGATTGTGTTTTGTGTTTCCCTTGAGAGTAAGCACGTGGAACGTCGTATGAAGGGATTGGTCCATGTTCCGAGGCTGGCAGCTAGCCTCCTCTCTATCTCATCTCTCATCTCCAAAGGCATGCATGATCACTTTGAGAATGATGGCTGAACCACCTCTGCCCGTGCAGGCCGTGTGCTTGCAAAAGTGGACAAGGAGGACAGTCTTTACCGTCTCTATGTGACGTCGGAGAAGGAAGCCGACTCAGCATTGGTGGCGAGAGAGGGAAATCACGACATTGACCGGTGGTACCGCCGGCTTGGTCACCTCTCCTTTGGCGTCATCATCTCCATGCAGCAGATTGTCCATGGTCTCGAGCTCAAGGGGGTGAAACAGTCAGGTACATCGGCTTGTGAGAGCTGCATTGAAGGGAAGCAAGCCCGTTCTCCTTTTGTGGGAGAAGGAAAGGGGGCAGCTTAGTTTCTCTCACTCATCCACTCTGATTTTTGTGGTCCCATGCCATCTCAGTCCTTGTCCGGCAAGTTGTAATTTGTCACGTTCATTGATGAAAAGTCGAGGAACACGTGGGTGTCTTTCTTGGCTGGAAAGGATGAATGCTTTGATTCTTTCAATGTGTGGATTGTTGCTGTAGAGAATTAGAGTGACAGGCCATTGAAGGTGTTTTGCACCAACGGTGGACAAGAGTACCTCTCCAACTATTTCCGTAACTTCCTCAAGCATCGCGGGATCAGGCACAAAGTCAACCCACCTGGAACACCGCAGCTGAACGGTGTGGCTGAACTTGCGAACCGCACGCTCATGGAGCGTGTTTGCAGCATGCTCCAAGACACAGAGCTCCCGCCAACCTTTTGGACAGATGCGGTCAACAGTGCCGTGTACCTAAAAAACCGGAGTCCCACGCGCTCCATGCCACTGATGATACCGGAGGAGGCGTGGACGGGACAAAAAACAACAGTGACGCACCTGAAATTCTTTGGGTGTGGTGCATTTGTGCACGTGCCTGCTGAAAACAGTAACAAGCAAGATGCAAAGTCGGTGAAGGCCGCCTTCCTTGGCTACGACACCATGGAATACCGCCTCTACAACCTTGCCGCACGCAAGATCATTTGCAGCCGTGATGTGGTCTTTCAAGAGAATGTGATGTGCTGGACTTGGAGCCGTATCCCTGAAGTTTCACTTGCTCCTACACTTGTACCTGAAGTGGGAGAAGAACCGGTAGCAGACAAGGACAGTGCGGAAAATGGCGGTGATAGCGGCAATGACAAGGAGGCGGAGGGAGATGAGAAGAAGAAGGAGTCAGTAACTGAATCTGATGAGTAGGAGCAATAAAGCAATGCACAAAAGCTGCCATGACGGTCCGCACACATCAACAAAGGTGTGGAGGACAGTGGGGAGCAGCTACGACTGTCCAAGAGGCTTGCAAAGAAGCAAACGCAGCAAGAGGAGCGGCTGAACCTGTACACCACTCCACCACTAACGGAGTCCTCTGACCTCGAGCTCCTCACCAATGATCCAGCCACACAACATTCACTGAATCCATACGCAGTGTCAAGGAGTAGATTGGCGTACCGCAGCTGACAAGGAGTATGGTGCTACCGGGTGGTTGGGTGCCGGTGGATCTTCAGGCACAAGCGTGGTGCGAATGGTAAGGTGCTCAGGTACAAAGCACAGCTGGTTGTAAAGGGGTATGTGTAGACTGAGGATGTGGATTACAATGAGACATTTACACCTGTCGCAAAGTTCACATCCATCCGTGCGATTCTCACTCTTGCTGCTGCTATGGACTGGGAGGTGCACTATATGGATGTGACGTGTGCATTTCTGAATGGTGACCTCGAGGAGGATGTACACATGGAGCAGCCGGAGGAGTATGTGGTTGAGGGAAAGAAGGATTTGGTGTGCAAGCTTGTGAAGACCCTCTACGGCCTGAAGCAAGGACCGCGAGCATGGTACTACAAGATGGATGACCAGCTGGCTGGGCTTGGTTTTGCGAAGCAGACTATGCCGTCTATGGGTGTGTGCAAGAGGCAAGACAGGTCATCATCTTGTTCTATGTTGATGATCTGCTTATTGTATCTGAATCCAAGTCTCTTTTGGATGATGTGAAGCAGTCCCTTGTTGCCACGTTTGACATGAAAGACATGGAAGAGCTCAGTTTCTACCTTGGTCTTTAGGTGAAGCACGACCGGCAGCAGCTGACTTTGGAGTTGTCACAGAGCACGTACGCGAGCGACATCGTCAAGCGCTTCAACATGGCAAGAGCGCGCAAAGCCTTAACACCACTGGAAGAGGGAGCAAGGCTGAGCATGACGCACACTCCCCGCAACATGCAAAAGAGTAGCCGCATGGAAGCAACGCAGTACCAAGCAGCACTTGGGAGTCTCATGAATGCAGTAGTCGGCATGCGCCTTGACATCAGCTAAGTAGTGGGAGTCCTCAGCAAGTTGTGCGTGAATCCAGGCATGCCGCATTGGGACGCGGTCAATCACGTGCTATGCTACCACGACAGCAGCAACAGCCTTTGCCTCACCTTAAACAGCAACAACAGCCCCGTCCTCATCGGCTACAGCAACGCAGATTGTGGAGTTGACCTAGACACGAGGAGGTTGACCAGTGCGTTCGTGTTTGTGCTCAGGGGAGGTGCAGTCAGCTAGAGGAGCAAGAAAAAAGAGAGTGTCGCCCTCGCCTCCATGGAAGCAGAGTGCATCGCCCTGAGTAAGGCAGCCAAGGAATCTGTGTGGCTGCGTGAGCTGCTGGCAAGCCTTGGGCAGCAACAGACCGCAGCAACCACCATCTATTTTGACAACATGAGCACCATCGCTTTGACTAAGAACATAGACATCCGCGAGCTCGTGGTGAAGCAGGTGGTTATGATCAAGTTCTGTCCTTCAAGCATGATGCTAGAGAACTTCTTGACCAAGTCGCTGGCAGCACACCGCTTTCAGTAGCTGAGGGGACGGTGTGGACTTGTGTGATTTTTGTTCTCACAAAATGGGAAAATGATGGATATGAGGGTGCCAGAAATTGAAAAACATAGGTTGCTTGATAAAAATCAGCTGGCAGAGAAATTGCAAAGAAGATGTTTGACAGGTTCCAGCGCATTTTACGGAACTCAATTTGAAGTCCGTTTGAGTCAGATATGGATTTCTAAAGTTTGGAGATCATGGGTCGGGTTCAAGTGACGTCCTGAGCACTTTAAGCTCAAAAAGCAACAGAATTATTGGCCAGGACGGCTGACAGCGGTCTTCAAGGAGAAAAGACGGCTGGCGGGTCTCCATGAGACTTCAAGGAAGGACCAATCCATGATTATTGGCCGTGCAGGTCGCGGGAGACGTAATTCTCATGCATGACAGTGTGATGCTCATCCCGCTAGGCTAGGAGTGTGCTAGAGTGTCCACTTTGACAGAGTGGATCTTGGTGATCCCTTGGCCAAATGAGGCATATAAAAACCTTTTAGAAGGCTGTGACGATGTACTATCTCATTCAAGAGTCAATTTAGACGTTCGCATTCTCAGCAAACCTACATTTTCTTCCGTAATTTCTGACTGTGTAACCTGCACCTCCCCCTCATAAACAGTTGGTCTTACCTAGGCGGCTCTTAGTGAGCCTAATCACCTCCCTGAGGGCTGCCCCAATTTCCATCATATCAGCCTTGGCATCCTCATGCATTCGATATTGCAGCCGTTGTGCTCTTGTTTGTATTCTGACAGGTGAAGGTTCCCGTGGAGCTTGTGCCAGGGTGGAACCCCCTGAGCATGAGTGCGAAAGTGAGCATCGTGGTCTCACCATATTCCTTGATCATAGCGGCCGGGACACGACTCTCGGTCTTCCAATTTTTGGGTTGAGGTCCACAACCGGCCCAACACACAAGGTATTCCTTCACAACACGTTTACCGCATGTACGCTCGTGGTGTTGGAGGAGCCCATACTAACCGTTACTTGCGAGTATTACAGGCGGTGGCTGAACCGTTCCTGATGTTGCATAAGGTGCGAGAAAACAGACATAAAATACGTCATGGATCTTCATGACCTTTGAAAGAGCAAGGTGGTAAGCAACCTCACCAATCTTGTGAGTCACCTTGAATGGTCGGACCCACTTAGGGAGAATATTCCTTGCTCCATGCGTCTTGAGATGCATGTTCTTTGTGCTCAAAAGTACCTGGTTGACGACAGAAATGTGACCTCACGACGACCAGCATCGGCATACGCCTTTTGGTGCTACTTCAATGCATGGAGGTATTCACGTGCTTCTTCATGAAGGGTGTCCATGCGATCGACAAAGGCCTAGGCAGAGGGTACCTGATTCCGGCCGCTCTCGCGCCTCACCAAGGAGACGGGTTTCATCGGATGCCGGTCGTAGTTCAGAAAGAACGGTGTCAACTTCATGGATTCATGAACAGATTTTTTGTAGAAAAACTCTGCCAGACTGAGAAACTCATCCCAGTCATCACTAGAAGGATCCACGTACATTCGGAGCATCTGATCCAGAGTTCGGTTCATCCATTCAGTCTTTCCATTGATTTGTGGATGAAAAGCAATGGACATCTTTTGGCTGGTGCCAAAGATCTCACCAAGGGCTTGCCAGAATTTGCTTGAGAATCGTAGGTCTCGATCAGAGATAATGTGTAATGGCAGCCCATGCTATTCAACAATGGTGTCCCAAAAGATGCGTGCTGTTTCCTCAATAGTTGCATGGTTGTGGGCATGAAGTGCGCCATCTTGGTCAAATATTCGACCACCACAAGGATAGCATCATGGCCACAAGGTGCCTTGGTAAGCCAGTAATGAAATCCATACTCACTTCTTCCCACAAGGAGTTAGGCACTGGGAGGGGCTTCAGCAATCCTGCTGGTGCCTTGTTGCTCAACTTGTTACGAATGCACAAGTCACAGTCTTGGATGTACTTGCGCATGTCGCACAACCATCCACGCCACCAATAATAATCTAAGAGAGAATTTTTGGTTTTTGTTACACTAAGGTGGCCAGCTGGTGCTGGGTTAAAGAACTTAAAAAGGATCTCATCCCGCAACATTCCGAAGTTGGGCACAACCACCAAGTTGCCCTTTGAGTAGAGACCAAAGGCTTTCACTAAGCCATATGGGTCAATGTTACCCAGCTCAAACCATGGGTCATCACAGTATCCCATGCATATATGTTGCAAGAACAGTGTGAAATGCACCGTCGGTTTTGGTGGTTGACATAGGAGGTTACCAGGCATGGGCACATCCTGCTCCCGTATGTCTTTCTTGCAAAGGGAGCACGCTTGAAGTGTGGTGAGAACCACATTGACTGGAGTGCAACTCAACGGGTCTGCCACATTTGTACGACCGGGTCGATATTCCCACTGGAAATGGAATCTGCTCATGTGCTCGCTCCAACGAGCTTGTCATCGAGAAAGGTTGGACTGAGACTGAAAGAATACTAGGGGATTGTGGTTTGTAATCACTGTGAATCCACACTTGGCGAATTCTACATAGCAGAACCAAACTTTCAAGGCATGTACAACTATGAGTAAGTCTCGGTCATCTGTGGTGTAGTGAGTCTCAATACCTCAGAGTTTACGGCTCTCATATACAACCAGTTGTCCTTCTTGCATAATGGCATCTCCTATCCCCACAATAGATGCATCACATAGCACCTTCTATGATTTTCCAGGATTTGAGAGTGCAAGAAAAGGTGCAGATGTCAGCATTTCCTTGACATGCACAAATGCATGCTCACATTTATCAGACCATGTCCATTTCACGTCTTTACGTCTGAGATCTGTGAGTGGAGCGACAAGGATAGAGTAGCCTTGCATGAAACGATGGAAGTACTCTTCTATGTCTAAAAGGCTCGTATTCTGCCCACATTGGATGTCTGGGACAAGTCCACAACAGCTTGCAAGGATCCACTCGGTTTCCTTCGCTGCCAACGATGAGGCCCAAAGAACTACAACTTGGGTTGTGCGAAGGTACACTTTTCTATCTTGGCAAAGAACTTCTCCTTGTGGAAGATCTCGAGGAGGATACGCAGATGTTGCACATGCTCCTCATGATTCTTTGAAAACACCAGAATATCATCAAGGTACACCAAGATGGTTTTGTCCAACTGGTTACAAAAAATGTGATTCATTGTGGCTGTGGAATTGGTAAGACCAAAGCTCAACCTTCGGAACTGATAATGTCCCAGATGCCTATAAAATGTGGTTACGGGAACGTCTTCTTCAGTATTCCAAATTTGGTGATATCCTTGAGCCTGAACAAGGTAAGAGAAAACCTTTGCATCTTGAAGCTGGTCAAGGAGATCCTCAATTCTTGGCAAGGGATAACGGTTTTTAGCCATCAAGCTATTCAACGCACGGTAGTCAACACACATGCACAAACCTCCATCCTTCTTCTTGACAAACATGATGGAGCTCAAAATGGAGAGTTGCTTGGTTCACTCCATCCTTTGGTCAAGTATTCCTTGATGTGTCATTCGGCTTCATCACGCTCACCAAGACTGAGACGATACATGGACCAAAATGATGGTCTTGCTCTTGGCTTGAGGGGATCGTATTACCAACATTTTGTCCGGCGGTAGGCCATCCAAGAGTGGGTCAAAATCGTCAGAAATCTTTTCAAGGAGGGAACTGACATCACTTGAGCACGACGGTGGATCATCGTCATCGACCTTACAAAGTTGCACTAGGAACACATTGTGCCCTTAACACAAGGATCGCTTCATTGATGGTGGCAATGAATCGCAAGCGCCGTAATGGTGGATTGTTTACTCTTGTGAGAGGGCTTTGAGCGATCCGTACGCGAGCGTGATGGAACGATTACCTTTTTGTATAGTGAGCGTCCTTGTCACCCAACTCATGTTGGCCTTGTCCTTATTAAGCCCAGGATCACCCAGAACACTATCAACATGATCTGCCAAGTCAATGACAATAAAGTTGATGATTGTTGTGAGAGCTCCTAGCTTGAGCCTTGTGTGACATGTGCCCAGTACGTCGACCTCACGGTCATCACTCATGATGACTTTTCCCTCACAAGGCATGCATTTCAATTTTCACTTGCATGAGTAAGTTCATCTTGTGGGCTACATTCATCAAGTCAAGCATTCTGTGTGCTCTCTGTCGTGTGGTTACGATCAGGCAAGTGCAATTCTGTAAGCATTCATTGGTGAGATGCAAGAGTAGACAATGACGAGAGAGATCCACAGAGTCATTGGCCATGGGGGAGGAGAAAACAGTAGAAAACAAGGCCCTAGTGAGGCGTTCCAACTGCTTTACATCATCATCCTGGAACATAAATGCGCTTAAAAAAACCGAGGATCTCTCAGCCACAGCCCCTAGTGGTTTTCCACTACCGGCCACTAGGGGATTGAAAAACCCTATCCACAGCCTGCTGGTCCACAACCACCATTGATGCCCTTGGCATTCTGGCGGTTTCCTTATCCCTTGTCATGCTTGTCTTCACCCTTTTCATTGGTGTTTCCAATAGCACGATCCTTCTGGCACTGACGACATTCAGACGCATAGTGTCCTGTCTTCCCACAATAGCAGTAGGTGAGGGTACCCATCTTGGCCTTGCCATCCGCACGCTCCTTGTCGCTACTTGTGGCTTTGAGAGTTCGTGGTTGCCCAACTCGTGCCAAGGGAGAGTGCTTACGCTTGTTGTTTCCTTGCTGGTGATGCTGGTCACGACGTGTGTTCAATCCATAGTCCGCCAGCATGGAGTTGTACTTCACCAGGATGAATTCACGCAGCTCAGCATAACTGGTCAAAGGCTTGTCTTAGGGGTCTAGCGTAGAAGCACGAGGAAGGGACTCATTAGAAAGGTCGTTGGTGAGCCATTCCACGATTTGCTAAATGGGACGGCGATCTTCATCAGTGATTTTTTCCAAGGTCTTATCCCAATCCTGGAGGTATTCCACAAGCTTGCGGTCTCCTTGATGGATTTTCGATAGACGCCTGGACGCTTGCCGGGAGACGGACTCCCTACCGTACAAGTCCATAAGGATCTTGCACTGGTCTCCCCAGTGAGGTCTGAGAACCGATGGAGGTGTTTCCATTCAACCAATTTTTCATTGATGAAAGCATTACGTTGACAAGACAAGCTAGCCCGATAGCGTCCCACACTCGTTGTTTGATGTTATGGAGCTCAAGCAAGAGCTCCATGTGTTGCTTTCAGGTAGCCAAGTCCATGTGCTACTATAAGCGAAACTTGAGATAGTCATTCAGTTGCTTTAGAGCCTTTGAGATCTCAGCTTCCAATGCTACATCATCATCCTTAGGGTGATTTTTGCTCATTGCTTTCTCAGCCTGATACAGACAACGAGAGCCCCTCCGACCCGTTGACCGATCATCATGGGTGTCATCCGTCAAGCTGTGAGCATCATCATGTGATGGATGCTTAGCTTTGCGACCCTGGGATGGGTGAGCAGGATCAGGCTTGTTGACCATGCCACTAGCCACCAACGTACCCATGATGTTCAATATGCTACTGAATGCCTCAAGATGAAAGTGTTGCTTGAGGGCAAGCATGCTCTTGGTGAGCTGGTTACGCTCAAGAGCATCAAGCAAATCCTCGTATGCCTTGGCGTCTAGCAAAAGGTTCAGTGCATCAACAATGTTCACCGGATCATTTTGGGATCCTTGGTCTGCCTTAGGGACAATGGCCATGTTGGCGGCCGTAGCACATGTCTTTGCTCTTCCATGTGTTCCTTGCTCAAGGCAAGCCAAGGGACCATCCAGGGTTGTGGGACTGGTGCACGTACTGAGGTAGGCAGCGTGTTCCTCCCATCACCACGTACTAGCATACCATCCGGGTCAGCGCTACGAGATGTATGACAAATAGGTAGCTTAGGGCCACCGTTCCCCTTTGCTAGGGCTGAAGCCGTAACAGCTCCCACCGTGCGAAAGTCACGGATTTTGAGGTCTACAAGGTGGTTGATCGGAGCCAAGGTGCCAGCGTCAATACCCTTCAGGGGATCATCGTCCACTTCATCTTAGGCCTCCAAGGAGAGCCGGTCATCATGTGCTCCAACGTCATCGTCTTCGCCCTCTACGACAACAAGTTCTACGTCCACTACATCTGCTACACCAGTGGTGCTCACAACGCCCTCGGCCTTATTGCCAATACATGGAGTTGACGACACCTCCTTGGCATTTTCATTTCCCTTCAGGATGTCCTTAGCGACAAGGCTCCGACCGAGCATCGCCCTTGCAAAAACAGCGGATACAGCATGACCGGTGCCCGTCCCACAAGCGCTCTTTGTGAGTGACATCATGCAGGGAGAATGATTCCTTGATGCGCTTAGGCCACTCTCCTTTGTTGGAGTTTTTTAAGGACCTCCTCTTGCCACGGACATGGGGAGACTACCTCCCACCATGACTGGTGAGGAGGGGTGAAGGGGGGGCAAAGGGAGGGGAGGGGTTACAAAAGTTGATTGAGAGTGTGGTGGTAATTAGAATAAATATACACTAGCAATCTCTGCGAATTGTTTCAAGCACTCTTGGCTAAGGAAAGCAGGATAGAATTGTTTCCCACAACTTCCACGTCCTTTGCAAAGACAAGTGTCCAAATATCCCTCCTTTTCACCTTGCACTCATAAAATGAAGTGAAAAGTAAGAGGGCCGCTTAAAATCATGGAAAAAAATCAGAAAAAAATTTGGCAGTGTTTCCCTCGTAATTTGGACAAAAAAATTCTTGTTGGTTGAAATAGGAAGAAACAATCTGTTTTGGAGGTTTTGGTCTCTAGGCAGCAGCATGCAGCACAGATGTCGAAAATCAGTGACTACTGGCATTTTAGAAAGTTCATCTCTTGCTCTTTCCAACAGTATGCTGCATGTATCGTTTGGAGAAGTCTGTTGCCTACAGTGTCTCTTCAACATTTAAGTATGGTCCTGAAGAAACTGACCTACTGCAGCGGTTCCGCAACGCGATAACAAGGCGGGCGGAAGCAAATGCTGATGCAGACCTTGTTGGAAAAAATGGCCTAGTGTGCTGCTTCTGCTTCGTTCGAGATGGTGGAGCCATCGGCCAATCAATCTGCTCCGCACGACTTAAGTGAAGAGGAGAGGAGTGGCGGCTGCAGCTTCCTAGGGGTGACTTGGCAAGTTCTAGGTCGTCCAACGACTAAGTCACCAAGGGTGACGACTAGCTCATGGCAGTATAACACCACGGGTGAAACGGGGTACGAGCCTCTGTGGGTGAGTGAGCCCTTAGGACCCAATTGCTCAAGGCAATTGCACATGTTGGTTGTGGATTGTAACTTCGTCATGAAGTGAAGTCTCTCATGAATGACTCCTCTCACTAGTATGGCCCAACCAAGGTCAGGACACGGAGTCCATTCTTGTCATAGGGCAACCCAAGAGGGAAGATGGAGGATGTTATTTTGTCCGTCCATTTTGTCGGCAGGTTGACCCGGCTCGACTAAATACGTCTCTCTCGTCGAGTCAACCCGTTGAACTATATTATGTTGTCCACGTGCAAACCCTAAGTTTTCGGTGTGATTTAGGATGGGGAGGAGGTGGCAAGATATCTTTCCGCGTGCGAGGGTTTTTTGCCACCCCTCGACGCCTCTTGTCCGATGGCATGGCCAACACATTCATGGAAACGTGTTTGTCACGCCACTGAGTGGAGGTGGTATTCGCCTGGGTGGTCCCGTCGGAACGCCCGCCGGTGGCCCCTTGTGAGCCTCCTCGCCATGGCGAGGGACCTCGTGAGGGGCCCCTTGATGGGGTGGGGGTCCTTGCGATGTCGCATTAGGTCATGTCCAATGCAACAGCGCAAGCCCCACGGAGCCCATTGCAAACTTTTGCGATGGGCTCACGTTCCGCCGCTAGAGGCCGCTGAAAGACAGCTCCTAGCAATGCTGTTCCTAGCGTGGCAACTCAAGCCAGCTAGCTAACTCACTAGCACACACAGGTGGAGGTGAGAACAGCAAGGGGTTGGCTAGGGACACAAACACAAGTGTCAGAAGCTGCAATAGTTTGAATGTGCAGAGAGAGGATGACAACTGAGGTCTGGCCAACCTAAATAGTGCCACGGACCTAGTGGATGCACACACACACGGCGCACAATCGGCNTTGCGATGGGCTCACGTTCCGCCGCTAGAGGCCGCTGAAAGACAGCTCCTAGCAATGCTGTTCCTAGCGTGGCAACTCAAGCCAGCTAGCTAACTCACTAGCACACACAGGTGGAGGTGAGAACAGCAAGGGGTTGGCTAGGGACACAAACACAAGTGTCAGAAGCTGCAATAGTTTGAATGTGCAGAGAGAGGATGACAACTGAGGTCTGGCCAACCTAAATAGTGCCACGGACCTAGTGGATGCACACACACACGGCGCACAATCGGCTCTATTTTTCTAGCAGGACAAACCAGTGGCAAGAACACAGTTTTGGTCACAATTCCCTGCAGACACGTCAGAACGACGAGCCGTTTGAACCAGAACGGCCACGTCGACGAGATCTGCATCCTGATAGGCTGCACGCCTACGTGCTCTGACACAGCACGAGTCTACAAAATACGGAAGTCTTCTGGGCGCCCATCGCCACCG
>SZWC01014121.1:0-47719 GCA_023375785.1 Penium margaritaceum | reverse complement strand
AGGAGATCAGCAGCACGCTTCTCCGTGGCGGCCTCCAGCGCAGCACCGCTGACCCCGCACTGTTCGTCAGCCCGCGAGGTCAGACCTTCGCCGCGGTTCTGGTCTACGTCGACGATCTCCTCATTGCGTCGCCAGACGTGGCCGCCATCCAGCGTGTCAAGGACTTGCTGCACGCCGCCTACCAGATGAAGGACCTCGGGTCTGCCCGAGTCTTCCTGGGCATGGAGCTTGAGCATGATCGCTCCCAGGGCATCCTGCACGTTCACCAGGCTGGCTATGTGCAGACCCTGTCCACTCGCTTTGCCGAGGACTTTCCCCTCGTGCGTAGCGCATCTTCACCCATGTCACCCGATGGCCAGGTGAAGCTGAAGAGTCATGACCCAGCTCTAGTGGGGGAGCCAGTTGATGTGACCACGTATCTGAGGGTCATCGGGTCGCTGATGTTCTTGGCGACGACGACGCGCCCAGACATCGCGTTCGCCATCAATCTCCTAGCCTAGTTCTCTCAAGAGCCGCGTCACCTCCACTTTGAGGCTGTGATCCGAGTGCTACGCTATGTTGTCTCGACTCCTCGGCGAGGTCTCATGTTCCGCCGTCAGCCGTGCGTCGTCGTAGTGGGCTACAGCGACGGTGACTGGGCCGGCAGTCCAGACGGTAAGAGTCGCACGGGCTGGATCTTTCTGGTCGGCGGCACAGTTGTGTCCTGGCGCAGTGGCAAGCAGGGGTGCATTGCACGCAGCACTGCCGAGGCTGAGTACGTGGCTCTTGGCTCAGGTGCGTGTGAGAGTATGTGGTTGCGTCGTCTGCTGTCCGATTTGCGTCAGTCTGTCGCATCCATCACCTTACATTGTGACAATGAGAGTGCTCTGGCCATCGCCGACAATGACGGTGTGCATCACACACGCACAAAGCACATAAATGTTGAGTATCATTATGTGCGTTCGTTGTTGCATGACGGCAGCATCAGCATCGTATGGGTTGAGACAGTACGACAACTGGCTGACTTCTTGACCAAGGCACTGAAGCGGGACTCGTTCAAGAAGGCTGCGAGTTCAGTCGGCGTGCGTCCGTGAGTTGCCCTCTTTCTCTCTGCTCGCGTCTCTGCGCACCTTGGGGGAGTCTGGATATTGACCGTTTCTCTGCCCACCCATGTACACTACGCCTGTGAGTCATGGGGGAGTGTTGGTTTTTGCGCATCCCTTATTGTGCTCTGTTGTGTCCTCCCGGCTTGTGTACATCGGCGTGCAGATGACTGACGGCGAGACTCGACGTTGATGGAGCGTCATCCGGTGGAGCCGACGCACGCTGAGGTCTACTCGCGGTTTGCTGGAGCCTCCTTTCTCCGGCGACGTGCTCAGCTCCATCGGCAGGCCTCCTCGGCGGTCGTGCTGCCGGCGGTCACTGCCACCGCAATTGTTGTCTGCATGTGTCCAGCGCATCCCGTCGCGTCTGTGTCGTCATGCCCTGCCTAGGGTCCTTGTTGCATACTGTATGACCCTGTTCGGCATCATGGACTGCCGTAGGCGCTGCTTGGGTTCGGGCAGCCATAACTCTCTGCTTCTATTTTTCTAGCTGATTCTGACCGCACGACTGCGTTCGCAGCGTTGGTATTAAGGTATGGTCCAGTTTTCAGGCAAAACGGACGACGCCCGGGTTTTGGGCTGTCGGGCGTCTAGCAGGGCTCACCGAGAAAACCCTGCCTGCCAGAAAATAGGTCCAGAGCTATTTTCTGATTGGCTGGTTAGCTGAGTAACAACTTCTACACTAGTGGGGGGGAGCTAGAACTTGGAGGGGTCTCCCATTGTTGCTCATTCTTCATTCCTAACCAGTTACTTTCAGTTTTCAGCTGCTTTCTGGCGCTAACACTGGCGCGCGCGTTTTTGAGTAACAAACCCAGAGCTTCCAGACGTAGACTCTAGAGCAGCAGACTGAGGGGGCAGCTGACTTAAGCAACGAGCGTGGAAGCCCGCACGCTGCATCAACAACGCTGCTGCCCCAACCTGCTGCCTAGGCTTTCCATTTACACTTTGCCTTGTGTTTCCTAGCCAAACCCTTGCCGTAGTGTGTACGACCTGTGAATGTCGTCACCGTCTGATCAGGCACTGACGCCTAGTCAGCGGCTGCGTTGCTAGGAAGCTTCCACGCATTTTCTCATGGTATCAGAGCAGTGAGACAGTTCTCACTGAGCTGCGCAGCAGCTCAGTGAGACGCAACAGAGCAACAGCAGTGAGAGTCACCGCTGCAGCAGAGTTCTTGAGGCCTGTCGGAGACAGCCGGTCGCCGTCTACGCAGCCCCACCCACCACGTGAGATCGCAGCAGCAGCGTTGTGCACCGCCACACGAGATGAGTGGCGGGTGCACTGAGTGCAGCCGCCCCTCCCACAGCCGTAGCAGCAGAGCAGGAGCAACAGAGGCGGCGGCAGCATCAACGCACCATCAGTGACCGCAGCAGCGGCGGCTGCAGTAGCAGTGCAGCAGCAGCAACGGCAGCAACAGCGTAGCAGCAGCAGTGACAACAGCAACGCAGCAGCAGCGGCAGCCGCGGCGGCAACAGTAGAGCAGCAGCAGCAGTAGCAGTAGCAGCAGCGCGGCAACGACAACAGCAACAGCGCGCGGCGGCGGTAGCGAGCAGCAGCCGCAGCGCGCAGCAGCTACAGCAGCAGCAGCAGTAGCAGCGCAGCCGCTGCTGCCACCGCTGCATCCGCAGCTACACAGCTGCTGCTGTAGCTGATAGCCTAGCTGCAGCAGCAGCTGGGCGGAAGCTGCTGCGAAGCTTCCGCGCAGCGTCCGCGGAGCCACCGCGGAGCGGCTGCACGCGCGCGCAGATTCGCGAGAAAGAAATAAAAAAGAAAAAAAGAGGGAGACAAGCCGACGTCAGAAATTTTGCTTGCTGACGTCATCAGTCGTGCTGACATCAGCAACAACCTGCTGACGTCAGCACCATACTTAGTCAAATTTTTGGCTGGACAGTCAAAAGTTGCCAGCGTCTCAACTCTTCGAGAAACGTTGACGATTTTAATATCCGACAAACAAATATCTGTTGTCCCATACTGAGCGGCGACATGAGCCTGTTTGACAGCGAGAAGGGACCAGGCGACCCCTCCTCCTCCTCGTCTGGCGTACTGAGTCCACGCTCGCAGGCCATTGAGGACCTGCGCAACCAGCAGGATGAGATGCGTCGTCTCCAGAGAGAGCAGACTAACGCTATCTGCACGTTGACTGAGCTTCTGCGCGCTCAGTCCACGCCTCCTTCGCGGATTTCTGAGGGAGCTGCCGGAGTTGGGGCCTCTACCCAGCATTCGGTCCAGGCGCCCGTGATAGGCGCTCCACCTGACCCACCACCTGCTGACCTCCTTGATGATGAGCCATTCATGCCAGACATCACGGATGATTCCCAGGAGCAGGAGATTTGAGTTCTCTAGGAGCGCCTCCGTCAGATGCAGACGGGTATCCGACCTCCACCGGTTTCCCCGATACGATCATCACCTGACTACCCCGGCGATCACCCTCTCCCAAGAGTTTTTCCCGTCTCTCATCCTCCTCAGCCTGCGGTTGCTCTCCCCATGGAGCGGCAACCTAAGGACTTTGAGGCACCACCTCCACGATACATCAGCGAGGATGGTTTCGACTGCTGGGAGATCCTGTTTCAGGTGCGGGCTACATCCGAGGGAGTGTGGCCTTACTACCACAGCCCGTACCAGTCTACAGACCCAGCATAGGCACTGACAGCAGCCCGGGCCATGCGCGGACTTCTCTACGCCATGCCACGCGAGACTGTCGTCGACTTCCGCCCCTTCCTTGGTGAGGCTGGCATAGGCACCGGCGCCGATCCCTGTGGAGGTTGGGATCTGGCGTTATCCCTGCTGGCCGCAGAGACACACGCCACTCGTGCGTCACACATTCGTGCTTTTCATTCGCTCCGTCAGGGGCCTGCGGAGTCTGTAGCGGATTACTGGCGATGCGCCATGCGTATCTACACGCGTCTGGGGACCTCAGGAGGCACATACCTGTGGGCGCTTCGGACGATTATGCTCGGAGTTCGCCTTGAGTACACCGACATCTTCACACGGTATAGCGACGCTGTCCTCAAGCCTTTCTCAGCCACTCTGCAGCTGCTCCCTTGGGCGCATCAGCTTTTCCTCCAGGTGACTTCAACCTTCGAGGTAGCAGTAATGCATTAGGAGACTTCCCTCACTGCAGCAGTTGTCGCATCACCACCATCTTCCCTCTTGCAGTCATCCTCATCCACCTCCATCACTACCTCATCTTCCTCCTCCTCTTCGACCCCATCTACACCCACGCAGACACAGGGCATTGCAGCAGCTGCACAGGGGAAGAAGAAAAATAGGAGGCGCGGATCAGGTCACCAGCAGCCGTCATCCAGTGGTAGCAGTGGCTGCTCTGTGCACTGCTACAACTGTGGAGGCGCCTATTGCTACACTGAGTGCAAGCAGCCGCTTGACTGGGGGCGGATCACTCGTGGGCTTCAGGCTGCTCATGCTCTTCGTTCCACGTCCGGCGCGTCACCCGCACCCTCCTCGGGACGTACGGCGGCCACGACTGCAGCTGTTCCTGCGTCCTCACCAGCGAGCAGCAGCGATCCGGACCCACGCGACCGCACCATCATCGAGCTTCGTCACCTTCTGGTGCATCATTTTCAGGGAGGTGCGAGTGTGGTTTCATCGTCGTGTGGTCCACAGATTGCTTGTTCGTCCGTTCTCGTGGCTCGTGTTGACGCATGTGGGGGAGCAGAGTCAGCATGTGATGATGATGGGCCTGACTGCACTGACTGAATTCATGAGTCTTATCTTCGTGATGTACGTTGTTCCTCCCCACTGACGGCTCAGCGTCCCTCTGATGCCGAGTGTTCCATTGCTCATTGTACAGTGACGTCCACCAGTCGTGACTCCGGTGGCACTTGGATCATCGATTCTGGGGCCACCCATCACATGACGTGCCGTCGTAGTGACACAGCCTGCTCTTGGTCTTGACGTGGCTTCTTTGGAGAAGCCATCCAAGACCGACTGTCTTTTCTGTGCTCAGGGGAAGATGCACCGGTGCACCTACCCTGACTCGCATTCCCGAGCGCTTAGGCCTCTCGAGTTGGTCCACTCGGACCTTCTCGGTCCTCTCCCGGTCGACTCCATGTCCGAGAGGGGCCGGTATGTTCTGACGCTGACTGATGACTTCACCCGCATGCAGTGGGTCTACAGTCTGCGTCAGAAGAGGGACGCCGCCCTTGCGGTTCGGCTCTGGCTCGTGATGGCTGAGCGTCAATGTCACCACACGTTACATACTTTTCGCTCGGATCGCGGTGGCGAGTTCCTTGGTGAGATGGACTCCTTCTTTACTGAGCACGGGATTTTTCACCAGGTCTCCGCTCCCGCTACTCCACAGCAGAACGGTGTATCTGAGCGCTAGAACCGCACCATGGAGGATGCGGTTCGCGCCATGCGGTCTGAGTGCGGTCTCCCGGAGTCTTTCGCCTTCGAGGGCTTTGCCTACATGACTTGGGTCTGGAACCGCCTCCCACATGGTCCGCTTCCGGACCATGTTACACCGTACGAGCTCTGGTTTGGCCACCGTGCTGACCTTCGTCTCGCTCGCGTTTGGGGATCCCTGGCCTCCGTGTGGTACACCGAGGACCAGCAGGAGTCTAAGGTCTCCCCTCGGGGTCGCTTGTGTGCCTTCATTGGCATCTCCCCGCGGTCGAAGGCCTGGCGTTTTTGGGACCCCACTCGCCGTCGTGTCATCGAGTCCCGTGACCCGCTGTTTTTTGAGTCACTCACATACTGTGACCTGACTTCGATCACAGCCCTCTTCGCAGCCCATGTCCCTTCCTGTGAGGGTCCTCGGCGGATGGGGGAGACTTCTATGCCAGTGACCATCCCTCGTCCGGCTGATGTGTCCACTCGAGCCCCCTCTCGATCTCCAGCTCTTGATGATCCGGCTATCATCGCCGTCGGTCCAGAGATGTCGCCTGTACAGCCGGTTTCACACCCCACAGGTACCTCTTCTCTCACGCCTCCTCCTACACCATCACCTGTGTCTGCCGGCACCCCTGCTCCTGCGTCTGCCCCAGTCTTGCCCACTCCCGTTCCTACGTTGGCTGACACTCCTGCCTCAGTGTCCGGGCCAGCCTTGCCTGCTGTCACACCCAGCCCCGTGTCTCCCACACACTCATCTCCTCGCATGGCATCTCCGTCTGCCTCGTCTCAGCCCTCACCAGCTGTGGTCGTACCTGTTCCTGAGCCTGAGGTACGCCCCTCGACCTCCGGTTACTCCCGTGAGCCCGGTGGCCGCCTTCGACCACTGGACTCCGGAGCTCAGCGAGCGTCGGGTCCCGGACCCAGGCGTTCCACTCGCAGCATCGCGAGCGGTGATCCAGGCACAAAGGCCTTAGGCCTGAGTGTCCGCACCGAGCTTTCAGAGGTACATCCAGCGTGCCCTGTAGGGCACGACCTGGTCACTCGCGAGTTCCATATCGCCTGTGACGCAGCAGCTGATCTCGTGGCTGTCAAGCTCGACACTGAGGCGTGTGCACTCGCCACGCAGAGTTCCCCCTCTATGGCACCTGACCCTGGCATATTGAGGGAGGCTCTCTCATCGAAGGATGCTGATGCCTGGCGAGCTGCTTGCGAGGATGAGCTTCTCGCTATCCGAGAGCACAAAGTCTATGAGCTTGTCGACCTTCCCCCTGGGAGGAAGGCGATTCAGGTCAAGTGGGTCTTTCGCAAGAAGGTGAAGCCGGATGGCTCACTGGAACGCTACAAGGCCCGCTTGGTCGTCAAGGGGTACTCTCAGATTGAGGGAGTCGATTACCCTGAAACCTTTGCCCCTATCGGCCGCATGACCTCAGCTCGAGCTCTGTTCGGTGTAGTGGCTCAGCATGACTGGGAACTGCACCAGATGGATGTGAACAACGCGTTCCTCCATGGCTCTCTGGATGAGGAGATTTACGTGGCTCAGCCACCAGGTTTTGAGGACGGTGACAAGGTTTGGCGCTTGCGCAAGTCCTTGTACAGCCTCAAGCAGTCTCCACGGTGTTGGAACCGGGAGATCACTGACACTTTGACTCGCGCAGGATACGTACAGAGCGAGGCAGATCCCTCGCTCTTCATCCTACCGATACCCGAGCGGTTCACCGCCATCCTGGTCTATGTTGATGACCTCCTGATTGCGTCTCCATCCGTGAAGGCGGTGAAGGAGGCCAAGGCTGTCCTGCAGACTGCGTACAGGATGAAGGACCTCGGTCTTGCATCGGTGTTTCTTGGTATGGAGATCGTGCGAGATCGCAGACATCGGACAGTGTTGCTGCATCAGGCTCGATACGCACGAGTCGTGGGGGAGCGCTTCAGCGATCTCCTTGGTGCAGTGCCATCCGCTTCTACACCTCTTACACCCGATGGGCAGGATGCCCTGAAGGTGGATGATCCTACACAGCTCGGGGAGACAGTGGACGTGACCTTGTACCTCCGTCTCATCGGATCTCTGATGTACCTGGCCACCACCACGCGTCCTGACATCGCGTTCACCGTCAACCTCCTCGCTCAGTTCTCACAGGCTCCAGGTGCGAGAGCCCTTCATGCGGCTATGCGAGTGGTACAGTACGTGGTCTCCACGCCGTACCTCGGACTCTGCTTTCGTCGGCTGTGTTCGGTGGTCCTTGACGGCTACACTGACAGTGACTGGGCTTGGAGCCCAGATGGGCGCAGTCGTACTAGCTACGTGTTTTGCTCGGTGGTACCGCTTTGTCTTGGCGAAGCGTTAAGCAGGGCTGCATTGCACGTAGCTCGTCAGAGGCAGAGTATGTTGCTTTGGGCGCAGGGGCTGCTGAGGCAGTATGGCTGCAGCGCTTGTTTCTTGAGCTCGAGCAGTCAGTACCCGCAATTGTGCTGCGTTGCGACAACCAGAGTGCTCTCGCCATTGCGGAGAACTCATGCCCGCACAAAGCACATTTGCGGTTGAGCATCACTTCGTTCGTGATCTGGTGGAGCGACGCGTGATCTCCATCATGTGGGTTGGTACTGACATGCAGCGTGCTGATTTCTTGACAAAGGCACTTGCTCGCGAAAAGTTCCTGGTGGCCATTCATTCTGTTGGGCTTCGCCCCGTGCGTGAGAGTGGTTGAGTGTGGGATGTGCGTCTGCGTCTCATTTGTTTGTGTCACTCACTATTGTGTTCGTACCAGTGCTGCACGCGTATGGACATGCGTACCATCGGGTCATGGGGGAGTGTTGTGCTTTGTGCCGTTCCTGTACAGTTTACTGTGACCACTCGGCCGTGTCCATACTCGTGCAGATCCCTGAGGCGGGCGGCCCTGGTGNTTCGTGATCTGGTGGAGCGACGCGTGATCTCCATCATGTGGGTTGGTACTGACATGCAGCGTGCTGATTTCTTGACGAAGGCACTTGCTCGCGGAAAGTTCCTGGTGGCCATTCGTTCTGTTGGGCTTCGCCCCGTGCGTGAGAGTGGTTGAGTGTGGGATGTGCGTCTGCGTCTCATTTGTTTGTGTCACTCACTATTGTGTTCGTACCAGTGCTGCACGCGTATGGACATGCGTACCATCGGGTCATGGGGGAGTGTTGTGCTTTGTGCCGTTCCTGTACAGTTTACTGTGACCACTCGGCCGTGTCCATACTCGTGCAGATCCCTGAGGCGGGCGGCCCTGGTGGCACCGGCGCGACGACAGGCGGCGGACTACCAGCTTGGAGCTGGCCGACCACTGTACCAGAGCCCCAGAAGCCACCGGGACTCTCTGCTGTGTCTTCTACATCTTGTAGGCGTCTTTCGGCGGACTGGCCATGAGGCCTATTTGCATGTTTTTGCATTGTATGTTCACTGTCTGTCAATGGATGCATGCATGTGACCAGTCGTAGCATTTGTCTTTCGATTCTGCACGTCTAGGTTCAGACGGCGTAGCATTCTGACGTGTGTGCGCAGAGTTACGGCCAAAACAGTGGTTTTGGGCCAGTTTTAAGACAGCTCTTGGACTGCCGCGTGCGACACCCGCTGTGCGCCGCGGTAGGTATTTATGCCTTGGAACTGTCATTTGTTATCTCTCTCTGCATATGCTATATTGAAGCATTCTGACACTTTGCCTTGTGTCTCCTAGCCAAACCCTTGCCGTAGTGTGTACGACTTGTGACTGTCTTCACCGTCTGATCAGGCACTGACGCCTAGTCAGCGGCTGCGTTGCTAGGAAGCTTCCACGCATTTTCTCACTGGCTGCTCAGCTGCGAGAGGGAACACTCAAACTTAAAAGGTAGCGCCAGAAATGCAGTTGGAAGTGAGTGGTGATTGAGTTGACAACAAGAATGAGGTTCGGTGAAAGATCCCTCCCACACTAACGTAGGCCCTCACATATGTGAGGGCCTAGGTTACTGAGTCTACCAACCAATCGGGACAATGCAGTATCTTTTGGTCTGTAGGGTTTTCTCCGTTAGTCGCGCCACAGGCAAGGGAGCAGGCGTCTCATGTCTGACTCCACGACTCTTGAGGAAAGCACCCGCCTCTCTCATGAACTCACCACCTCGGTGAAAACGGAAGCAACAATGGGGACGACCACACTCTCCCTTTGTGGCTATGAGCCAATCATGAATCGCTTTGATTGCATCGACCTTTTGCTAGAGGCAAAACACCCATCAAAAGAGAGAGTAGTCGTCAGTGAGGGTGAGAACGTAACCACCACGCTCCGCAACACATCAACAGGTGAGGGACCCATGAGGTCATAATGGACCAACTCAGTGGAAGTGAATGGTGAGGGAATGAGAGAACCCCCTTAGCGACACACTGTGTGAGAGAGCACACTGTGAGGGACACAATGTGACCGACGGCGCTTCAAACGGCTGAGAGACGGCAAAGATATGCTTGAAAAAGTGAAGCGGAGAAGAATAAACAAGAATGAGCAAGGGAGAGCGATATCCTCCCTCGCCTAGGCAACGCGCGTGCTCCGCTGCGCAAGCCTGTCACTGGGGTGCAAAAACTAGCAACTAATTTGTCACTGCCTTCCAAACAAGAGAGAGCCAGGTCCCGGGTGCAGTACGGGCTGCTCGGTTGTCAGAATGACGAACCGAAAGAAGCAGCGGAAGCAAAAAAGACAACTCTGTACAACACTGAGAAAAAGTTGAAACAAGGTCACTGATAAAACGAGCTCCGGGAGCTGACCACCGAGAAAATTCCTGTGAGCACATTGAGCTGTGCAAGGGGAAGCTGAATGTGCCAAGGTAGCTGTGGGCCACCACGGTGTGCCTGTGAGTGAGTGGCGTCAAGTCCAGAGGTCACCAAGACTGACACAGCAACACTCCCCCATGACCCGATGACGCTAGACGCCACAAGGAGATACGGGGCACAACACAAGGTGAAAAACACAAACAGCACGAGCAGCAGGGAGAAGCAACGAGGACGACCAGACGCACAGCAGCCAGGGTCAATGCGCAGAGACTCAAGACCAACAGCATGCACAGCCTCCTTGAACTTGCCGCCACCCAGCGCCTTCGTCAGAAAGTCAGCACGCTGGTGCCGTGTGCCAACGCCAAGCAAGTGAACATCGCCACAAGCAATGCGCTCGTGCACAAAGTGATGCTCAATGTTGATGTGCTTGGTACGGGTGTGATGCATGCCATCATGCTCAGCGATGCGGCGTGTGCTCTCGTTGTCGCAGCGCAATGTGATGCAATGAATGGGCTGGCGCAGCTGCTGCATGAGATGACACAACCAAATGCTCTCACAGACCTCGGCACCCAGGGCAACGTACTGTGCCTCAGTCGAGCTACGCGCGACACAACCCTGCTTCCCACTCTTCCAAGAGATGGCTGTGCCCCCGACAAGGAAGATGTACCCAGACCGACTGCGAGCATCGCGATCTTGTGCCCAATCGCCGTCTGTGTATCCCTCAACCACGACAACGGGTTGGGCACGAAAACACAAGCCCAAGCGGGGGTTGGACACGATATAGCAGACAATACGCAGCGCAGCCTCAAGATGGAGACGACGCGGGGACTGTGAGAACTGCGATAGGAAGTTCACAGCAAACGCTGCGTCTGCACGGGTGGTGGTGCCGAGAAAAATAAAAGAACCAATGACTGAGAGATAGGTCGAGACATCGATCGGCTCCCCCAGACAAGCTGGGTCCATAGTCTTCAGGAGCCTCTACCCAGCAGGCGTCATGGGTGTGGAGGCATGTGGAGCGGCAGCCAACAAGTCAGCAAACTGCTCCCCCAGGGTTCGAACGTACCCGGCCTGATGCACGTGTAGCATGCACCGCTGACGGTCACGTTCAATCTGCATGCCCAAGTACACACGGGCTGGGCCAAGATCCTTCATCTTGTATGCAGACTGGAGGAGTGTCTTCACAGCCTGCACAGTGTGCGGATCTGGAGAGGCGATCAAAGGATCGTCGACGTAGACCAAGATGGCGACGAAGGGTGCCGACGGAGCACTCACAAAGAGCGCCGGATCAACCGGACTGCAACGATACCCACCACGCTCAAGGGTGGCGGAGATCTCGAGGTTCCAGCAGCGCGGCGACTGTTTGAGCCCATACAAGGACTTGCACAGGCACCAGACACGGTCAGTACCATCCTTGAAGCCAGGGGGCTGGACCAAGTAGATCTCCTCGTCAAGGCGACCGTGCAAGAAGGCGTTCTTGATGTCCATCTGGTGCAATTCCCAGTCATGCTGGGCCACCTGGCTCAAGAGTGCCTTGGCAGTGGTATACTTGCCCACAGGGGCAAAGGTAGCATCAAAGTCCACGCCCGGCACTTGGGAGAATCCCTTAGCCGTAAGGCGAGCCTTGTAGCGCTCAACTGAGCCGTCAGGCTTTCGTTTGCGGCGGTACACCCAGCGGGCGACGATGGCCTTGCGACCAGGTGGCAGCTGAATGCTCTCATAGATGCCACGTGCACGTATAGTATCAAGCTCCTCGCGCATGGATTGCTCCCAGAGAGCAGCGTCTGGAGCAGAGCGGGCCTGACGTACGGTATCGGGCTCAAGTGGGAGGGCACTGGAGCTGTGCACAGCGAGCGCGGTGGCCACAGAGGCGCTTCGCACAAGCAGAGTGGACTCTGGAGCCGCGACAGCTCGGTAGAGCTCCTCAGCAATCATGGAGTATCCCAAGGCCGTGTTAGGCTGGACCACACTGGCAGACAGGCCAAGAGCGTCGAGACCAGTGTCACCCACGGGATCGGTGGGAGCCGACAGAACAGCGGGACGGGTGGACCGTGACGCTTCAGCAGGACAAGGAGGAACAGGGGCCGTGAAAGAGGACGACGGTAAGGGCCGAAGGCGGCCACCAGGGGCTCGACTGAAGGGAGAGGGAGCCGACATGGGCAGGGGTGCAACTGGNAGAGTGGACTCTGGAGCCGCGACAGCTCGGTAGAGCTCCTCAGCAATCATGGAGTATCCCAAGGCCGTGTTAGGCTGGACCACACTGGCAGACAGGCCAAGAGCGTCGAGACCAGTGTCACCCACGGGATCGGTGGGAGCCGACAGAACAGCGGGACGGGTGGACCGTGACGCTTCAGCAGGACAAGGAGGAACAGGGGCCGTGAAAGAGGACGACGGTAAGGGCCGAAGGCGGCCACCAGGGGCTCGACTGAAGGGAGAGGGAGCCGACATGGGCAGGGGTGTAACTGGGTCCAGGACAGAAGGAATCTACATATGCGGAGAGGCAGCTGGAGAGGAGGTAGGCGAGGATGCAGGAGATGCTGCAAGGGGCGCCGACGACAGTGATGCAGGTGAGGGTGCAGAGGGTGCCGCAGGCAAGGACGGAGACGATGCTGCAGAAGGTGCCCCAGATGCGAACATTGGCGATGATGCAGAGGGCAGTGCACGGGATGATGCAGGCGACGAAAGAGACGCGGATGCAGGTGCGGATGCAGACGTGGCAGCAGTGGGTACCGACGCAGACGGGGATGACGTGGACGAGGGAGAAGGCGTGGGAATGCATGCACCGCTAGAGGGCACAACAGAGACACCACCCCTCCCGGCACGAGGGAAGGATGCAGGCGAGGAACCACGACGCGCAAGATCGCGGGAGAATAGCGTTTCGAAGAAGAGAGCATCACGAGACTCGACAACACGGAGACGCTCAGGGTCCCAAAAGCACCAGGCTTTGGACTTGGGAGACACGCCCAGAAAGGGACAAAGACAACCGCGAACGGACAGCTTGCCATCGCGCTGATCGTCATGGAGCCAGACACAGGCGATGTTGCCCCACACACGAGCAAGGCGCAAGTCCGCACGACGACCAGACCATCGCTCGAAAGGCGTGACATGACGGGGTAATGGACCATGAGGAATGTGGTTCCACACCCATGTCATGTAGCACATGGCCTCAAAGGCGAACAGTAGAGAGAGGCCGGACTCAGAGAGAAGGGTGCGAACACCGTCGGCCAGAGTACGGTTCCAACGTTCAGAAACACCATTTTGTTGTGGTGTGTACGGAGCAGAGGACTCAAGACGCACTCCTTGCGACTAGAGGAAACGAGCGGTGGGACCCAGGAACTCCCCACCACGGTCAGAGCGGAAGACGGCCAACTTGTGCTGACAAGCACGCTCAGCTTGGACACGCCAGGACTCAATGATGGGGCCGATATTGCTCTTCTGGCGCAAGGCAAAGACCCAACGAAAACAAGAAAAGTCATCAGTCAGACAGAGGACGTAACGACCAAGGCCACCAGCAAACTCATCAGGAAGGGGACCCATGATGTCGGCATGGACGAGGGCAAGGGGGCGAAGTGTGCGAGAGTCAGAGACGGGAAAGGAGGGCGATGCATTTTGCCCTGCGCACAGTCGAGGCAGTCGGCAGAGCAAGGAACCGGAAATGTGCCAGGACCAAGACCCACAGCTTGTTGATGACGAAGGAGACTGTGAATGGCGGCAGTGTGCATATGGCAGAGGCGGCGATGCAAAAGACGTGTGTGCTCGAGCGAGAGCAACGGAGCTACATGCACATGAGCGGTAGCGGCAACAGAAGGGCCGGGCGCAAACAAGGGCACACGGTACAGCCGATCACAACGAAGACCGCAAAGCACGATGCGGCTAGATGACTACAGCACAACAGTTCCCACACCACGAGAGGCGACAAAGTCCATACCCTGATCATCGAGAGTGGGGACAGACAACAGACTGACTTCAAGAGTAGACACATACAGGACATCAGACAAGATCACATGCAGGGCCAACAAAGGGCACGACACCTACACCTTGGACAGGGAGCAGCTGGCCGGAACCAGTACGCACGTGACGCACGTCACCGACAGGCCCCAACGACACAAAAGCTCCACAAGACGACGTCATGTGGTGAGTGGCCCCTGAATCAATGATCCAGAAGCCAGGGGAGACGCGGGCGGGAGACGAAACGTGACAAGCAGCAACAGTACCGGCGAACGCATCAGAAGATTGTGCACGGCTGAGAACAGCAGCCAACAGACGCGGACGTGCAACACACTGCCAGTCCTCAATGCAGGCAGCATCCGCCACAGGCGCAGCGGACGGCACACCACGCAGGGACCCATCTGACTCACAAAAGTGACCCCGGGACTCAACGGCCAGACTCACACCACCGCCTGCTGTAGGAGGGCTTGGCTGCGAGGAACAGGACGGAGATGATGTGCACGGGTCCGCGTGGAGGCCAAGGTCTGACGCAGTGTGAGGCCACAACGTGATGGATGGGATGTCGGGGAGTTGGAGCAGAGGAAGGTCCGCACTCCGGCGGACCGTCCCGGGTGGCGGACGAAGAACCGGAAACGCACGCGGGGCCGTTGCGGAGAGCCACGACGGGGGCACGTAGGAAGAAGACGGTGGCCCGGAGAATGATGGGGCCCAGTATGGTGGAGACCATGCGGGCCCGGGCGGTGGCAACTCTGGAGAAGCCATGCGACTGATGAGATGAGACAACAGCCGGGTGTTGGAGAGTGGGCACCAGAGAAAGAAGGGAAGCAGGAGAAAAAGGTCTCCCAAGGCACTGGGACAAGACTCCGTGTGCCTGGGTCTCGACCAAATGAGAGGAGGGCAAAAGAGAAAAGCTGAGAACGATGAGATAAGGAAAGGGAAGCCAAGGGCACGAGGAAAAAGGCCCATGGAGCCACCCGAGAAACAAAGAGATGTGTCGGGGTATTAGAACGAGAACCCGGGTAACCGGGCAGCAAGAAAGTGGGTAGATCGTGACAAAGAAAAGAAGGGGTGAGAAACCCGAGGGATAAACCCAGGGTTGGCCTATGAGGGAGTGAAAAGGTCTGAAAAAGCCCGGGTTCACTCCCCACGACCGTTGGTCTCCTGAGGCAGGGGGACAATTCCCCAAATGGCCGGGTCTTGACCCGAAGGTTAAGAACAGTAGTGAAGAGAAGGGAGGAAAGAGAGATAACGTGAAAAATAAAGAAAAGTAGAAATTAAAAGACAAAATAAAATTAAAAGAAAGTGAAAGGTGTAGATCTGCAGGGGTGACCGGAGAGGGGCTGCCCAGAGGGGGACCCGGGTGCACCCTGGGTCCGTCTTTGGTTTTTTTGTCTGCAGCTTGGTAGCCGGAAGCCTGTCACCGCGAGGCTCGAGAGACCTTCGCGTGGGTGATCGAAGAGCCAGCCATTGATGCTGCAAATGCTGCTGTTGGGGCGAATGTTGCTGCTGCGGTGAATGCTGCTGCTGCGGCAAATGCTGCTGCTGCGGCGAATGTTGCTGTTAAAAATGCTGCTACTGCTGCTGCGAATGCTGCTGCGAATGCTGTTGCAAATGCTGATGCTGCGGATGCTGCTGCGAATGCTGCTGCTGCTGCGAATGCTGCTGCTGCTGCGAATGCTGTTGCAGATGCTGTTTCGAATGCTGCTGTTGCGAATGCTGCTGCGAATGCTGCTGCAGCTTTGATCCGCGCACGCGAGATGCTGCGTGGCAAGCTGCTGCTGCCCCAGCCGCGATGGCTAATGGCGCGAACGCGGCTGCTGAGCACTGTCACTGCTGTTGAACGGTGCTACTGCCGCGAGCTGCTGCACTAGATGCAGCGGCAAAAACTGCTGATGCGCCAACCTAGACGGCTATCCGCGCGTATGAGGCGGAGACAGCCAAAACCGGGGACGGTGCTGCCACGGACGTGGCAGCACCGTCGCCGGTAGATGGGCGAAGAAGCCCAAGACGTGCAAGGGTGAAGCCGCAACCTGAAGTTGCGGATGCTGCCACGGCTAGAGCGCTACGGATGTGGGAAGAACGCCACGAGGGAGAGGTGCTGCGGGTTAGACAGTTGCAGGTGTGCGCGCTTGTCGCCACCGAGATGGCAGCCGCGACGAGAGGACTGTTGCCAAGATTTTGGCAGCGTTCCACCTCCCGCTCAGCCGGAGTACTACGTGGTGAGAGCCATGAGATCAGGGCCGCCACGTTGCCAGGATCTGTTCGCTCCCACCCGGCTCAACCCAGCAAAAAAAAGCTGATGCTGTGCGTTGGACGGTGGAGTGCGAGGGTGTAGTCTCTCAACTGCTCTGATACCATGAGGGAATGCAAGAACCCCCTTAGCAACACACTGTGTGAGAGAGAACATTGTGAGGGACACAATGTGACCGACGGCGCTTCAAACGGCTGAGAGACGGCAAAGATATGCTTGAAAAAGTGAAGCGGAGAAGAAAAAACAAGAATGAGTGAGGGAGAGAGATATCCTCCCTCGCCTAGGCAACGCGTGTGCACCGCTCCGCAAGCCTGTCACTAGGGTGCAAAAACTAGCAACTAATTTGTCATTGCCTTCCAAACAAGAGAGAGCCAGGTCCCGGGTGCAGTACGGGCTGCTCGGTTGTCAGAATGACAAACCGAAAGAAGCAGCGGAAGCACAAAAGGCAACCCTATACAACAACACTGAGAAAAAGCAGAAACAAGTTCACTGATAAAACGAGCTCCGGGAGCTGGCCACCGAGAAAACTCTTGTGAGCACATTGAGCTGTGCAAGGGGAAGCTGAGTGTGCCAAGGTAGCTGTGGGTCACCACGGTGTGCCTACGAGTGAGTGGCGTCAAGTCCAGAGGTCACCAAGACTGACAGAGCAACAAATGGGAGGCAAGGGAAGAGGAGACATGATAAGATGACTTATGCATCTTGCCTTGACCGCAATGGATGCGTTCACTTTTGCAAGAAGGGTAGCTAGATCTAGGCCAAGGGCATGCTGCATGTGGAGCATGCTCTGAATGGTAGAGCCGTGTATGTCGCACAAGTGACGCCGGATGAGGTGAGTATGCTGCGGCGACAAAGTGCTCGTGACAAACACAACTATTCCATCAGAAGACAGGGGTGAGGACACGGGAGACAAACGAGTGATGTACGGTTGGTTCTTTCTCACATCTCTCATTGTGCTATGTTGTGTCCTCCCGGCTTGTGTATATCGGCGTGTAGGTGACTGACGGCGAGACCCAACGCTGCTCGAGTGTCGTCCGGTGGAGCCGACGCATGCTGAGGACTACAAATTGGAAATATTTAAGGGCATGCAGGCCCATGCAAAAACAAACATGAGCTATTTGTGTGAGTGAAGTGCAAAACGACAAAAAAATACCAGGTTTCGACCATTGAGAAAATACGAGCAGTGCTAGAAAATCTCGAAATCAGCGTCCAGACATCACGCACAGCTTTTCAAACGTCAGAAGTACTAATAGAGCTTTGGGTCTCCTCGTCGCATCAGTACAGTCCACCAGGTATGCAGGTCTCTACCCACCGAGAAAACTCTCCTAGCTCCCGACAAGCCCACAAGGCTGCCGGAACGCATCGACTGCGTCTTGCCGGCGCTGTTGTAGATGCTGGAGAAGTCTCGGGACACTCCGGAGGCCCATCGTGTTGTCACACCCTCCTCTACCATATATCACCAACGTGGGTATATTAGTAATCCATCGGCATCGGTCGTGACGGGAGGAAGCCACACAAACCAACACCCCCCCTGGCTGACATGGCTGTCAATGCCAGAACACACAAATAAGCTGAGGTATTGAACAACAGTGTATGCAAAACCACTGTCTACACCGGTCAACCACACTCATCTGCTGCCCATCTAAGGTCTCCTCATGACACTGGCACATCATACGAAGTGTCCGGGTCTAGACCATGAGAAGAGTCATGCACACGCACACAAACAAGTGTAATGCACATCATACACATGTCAGACGGCAAGAGGGTCCCCTCATGACACTAGCGGTACCAGTGCCCGGGTCTCAACCACTATGAGCAGTCCAGCTCGCATGCACATGCCACACGCAGTATAGCCGCACACCAAGACACACGATCACATGGTCTCTTTGTGACACTCGTACAACCCACCAAGTGCCCGGGTCTCGACCAATAAAGTTTTACCATCCACATGTAGCTCTGCAAGCACGTGGCACGAGCCACACGCCGGCTGTTGTAGTGTGCTCATAGTAGTTCATGGACCCCTCGCCATTCATCTCCCATGACGTCGTGTTAGGTTGAGGTCTAGACAACAATCCCCCTGGGCAGATGAACCAGGCATCAATGTCCTCGATGGAGATGCTGATGCCGCAGCTGAATAGATCTCGGGCGATGAATCATGTGGTCTCTCCATCATGCAGAGATAGCTCCCCTTGTCATGTACAAGTCGGCTTTTAGCCTCAAAGACAAAGTGGTGTCTCCGGCCACGACTCCTCACATCGTTGTTGCATCACTTGGAGTGTACCAGTCCTCGCGTGACTGCCAAGGGTCCCAACTCACAGTCTCTCCTTTTTCCGCTTTGTCGCGATGCATCTGTGTACGCTGGAGGAAAGGGAGTGGGTGAGCAACACGCAAGCGTGGATGAAGTGGCGGAGCTGGCCTCTGAGGCGAGATAAAGTACCCTGAGGCACAAGGGTGTACCGCCAGAAGAGGAGGTCTGGAGCGACGAACCCAATCACCACTCGTGGACGAAGATGAAAATGGGACAGGTGAGGCGGGTGGATGAAGGTGCGTGATGGCAGCAGTAAAAGGAGGAGCAATGATGGAGTCGACAGGAACAAGGATGGCGGGAACCGCTGGCATGCTCACCTCTCCTATGACAGTGTCTCCAGCGGACATCATACTCGGAGCTGGTACAAGATCCTCCCGGAGTATGGGTGTGCCAGATGCTGGTGACGGAAAGCTCATGCCGATAGTAGTGATGCTCCCCTCCACTAAGAATGGCTCACACGCTGCCATCACCTCCCGCCACATCACTACACGCTCATGTAGGTCAACGTTATCTGCCTCAGACATGTGGAGGTGGCCCATGTCTGCCTCGCGTAGGATAAAATCCGCCTCACTAGATGCTACACATGCAGACTACAGAACTCGTGAGTACAACTTCATCTACATCTTTGTTGTTGAAGACGATGGAGCTGGTGCTGCTACATCCACGTGGGGGTCAACCAAACTCATAATGTACTGAGACGCTGGAACATCGGATGTAGCTACAGGTGTCCCATCCACACCACAGCTCATGTCTCTCATACGAGGAGGAATGAGCGGTCGCATGCCGAGAGAGAAGGAGAAAGAGGAGTCGTCAGAGTCCGTGGAGCATGTGGAAATTTTGTCTGTGTAGGTGCTGCCACTCTCAGCGTCGATGTGATCAGCAGGGTCACCAACAGGTGAACACGAGAGGGCAAAACTCAGCTCCCGCTGACGAGGTGACCCCATCTCCGTGTACGGATCTGCTCCACTGTCCTCGACTACCGTCGTGGTGGACACAGGTGTGCATGACTCTCACTCGACAATGCTCGTCAAGGCAACCAGCAAGCGCAGCTGGCGCTCACGCATTGTTTTGCAGGGAAGGCTAGTCGCTGCCACCTGCTCGATAATGGAGCGAGGACCACCATCTGACTCTGTCATGTGTGTCGCTGCTCCGTCGTGTGTACGGGAACACGTAGACTCCGGGAACATGGGCGACTACTCACGTTGAAGCTTGTCCTCATGTAGCACAAATGACACGGTGGAGCCTGCTGTGTCTGCTACAGCACATGTCCTGGTGACATCTATCAGAACTGCTGCTCTCAAGCATGCCTCAACCTCTAAAGGACCAGCCAGTCGACTCCACTCATGCATTACGTCCGCTGTTGGGCTAGTGTGAGTCTCGTGCACCAACGTCCCCGAAAATCCATATGGGGCATCCCAATGCGCACAATACTCCTGTGCCACCGCCACGTCGCTCTTGATGAGAGTCGTGAGTGGCATCTCCCAAGCACGCGGGACCTGCACTCCTCCTCATGCAACCTGCTACTATAGAACGTCCGACTCTTCTCCCATCGTAGATGTCAGCCTCGATGAAATGCACGTCCCAAGCACTTCAACCTTCGATGGACTGGTGTGAGTCTCCTATTCACTCTCCCCCACAAGTCCGATAGACGCATCCCGATCTGTACGGGACTTGTGTGCCACCGCCGAACGACCATCGGTCGGAGCCGCGAGTGGCACCGCCTCTGTGCTCCTCATGATGTAACCTGCTGCTGCGGGAGATCTAGAACCAGCCCGGACGTGGACATTGAGGTCAATGACACGCAAGTCTCCACCTTGAACGTCATGTCGTAATCAGACTCAACATCACGTGCTGTCGCCATATCGTCTGAATCTACTTGAGCTGACGCTCGGGCACCACGGCCCAGCACAAGTGCGGATCCTGTCACTACGGTCACAACAGGAAATGTGCGGTGACCACACTCTCCCTCGATAGGTACAACAACGGAAGCCAAGGAGGTGGAGGATGTGTCAAAACCGGCACAAGCACGGCGTGCGGAGTGCTGACGCCGACGCCGCGGGGACACATGACTGGAACAACTACATGAAGGCATGTCATCGCGTGGTGGCGTTGTGGTCGCAGGGGAGTGGAGGATCAAAAGGATGGTGGCAGCCTAGGACCGGCTGGCAGGTGGAGCTGAAGGGAGACCATTGGATGAGGAAGGAGGAGAGGATGAAGGAGATGTGATCGAAGAGGCCGTTGACGAACTAGTAGCTGAAGCCTGCTCGGTGACGACGAGGTTATAAAGCCGCTGCACCATCTGCCTCAGGCCGTGGATCTTGGTGAATATGGTTGCCAGAGGTCCAGCTAGGGGATCTACCAATGCTGGAAGATCCGTATGCTGTGGAGGACGCATGCTCAGGTAAGGTTGAAGCCAAGGAAGATGCAAGTCGCGAGGGCGCGTCGAGCAATGACGCCAACCATGACGTCCATCACCACAGTAATAGCACGCGAACACGTATGGCGTCTACTCAAATGTCTGTGCATTCATCTCGTGCGCTCGACAATGGATATGTGCCGAGGGCACCTACTCCTGGTGGTAAACACCAAGCAGCGAGAGAGAATGAAACCAGTAGGTACTGTCACTCCCAGAGGACACGGCGTTAGGGTCAACAAACGTGACCAAACGGGATGAGCTGCACCACCACAGTACGCACAGAGAATAGAGTCTGAGTAGTTGCAGCTACTAATGCTGCTGTCACTAATGGAGTGAAGACTGCTCCAAGAACAGAAGGGGTGGCGGCGACAGGTGTGGCTGTTGCTCCAAGCGGTAGACAGCCCAACCCTCGGAGATGACAGACTCGAATCCGCCGTCGATCCTACGAAGTGAATGGCGCGCACCAATCCACAGGCCCAAGGGAGACACTGGTCCACGACGCGTCTCAAAATGGAGATCGCCACCGACAACACAATCCGATGTGGAGTTGGAAGGCGAAACTGCAAGTACTATTGAAGCCGTCATTGCTGCTACTACGGAAACTGCTATTGCTACAGTGGTTGTCGCTATTGCAGGTGTCGGTGTGATGCGGGGCTATTGCATGACCCTGCACAAATGTTTTTCTCTGTGACTTTTTTTTTCTGTTGCCCTTAGTCCCCATTTTTCTCGGTTGCCCTCACTCGCCACTTTTTTTCCTTTCTCTTGCTCTTCCCTCTTCTCCTCTCCAACCCCCTCCTTTTTTTGTTCAACTTCTTCCTCAGCCCTGGGTTTTCCCGTTACCCGATTCTGGAGTGCCCCCTAGAAAGGGGGCAGGTTAGGATTGGGGGGGTGGGATAAGAAAAAGGAGGGGGCGATTTCAGGTCGCCCCCCCTCGCTCCTTGCTCGCTCGTTAAAAGAAAGGGAGCGAGAAAGTGAGTGAGTGAGCAAGTGAGAGGGAGAGGAGGAAGGGGGGTCCGTCCCTCCCTTCGTCCGTCGACCGTTGGGGCAGACAGGGCCGACGGGCCCCTCGAAGGGGCCCCTCAAAAGGGGCTCGACGAGGCCCTCCGAGGGCCCCCTCGAGAGGGGGAGAGGGGGGCTCAAAGGGCCAACGGGCCCCCTTAGAGGGGCCCCGTTGTGGGGGCTCGAGGGGATCCCTTTGAGGGGGAACCCTCAGAGGAGGGCTACGAGGCCCTCCTGCAGCAACAGCTGCAACGGCGGGTGCAGTCGCTACGGTTGCTGTTGCTTCTGCTGCTTCTGCTCCTGCTGCTGCTGCTGCTGATACTCTACGCAGCAGCAATTGTTGTTGCTGCTAGTTGCTGCCGCCACTACTGCTGTTGCATCCGCTGTTGTTGCTGCTACTCTACGTAGCAGAAATAGCTGCTTCTTGCTACTGCCGCCGCTGTTGCTTGCTGCTCTCGCCGCTCCTACTGTCACTGCACGCCGTTGTTGTTGTCATCGCTATTGCACACTGCTATTGTTGCCGCCGCTGGTGCAATGGCTGTTGCTGCTGCTGCTATATGCTGCTGCTGCTATCGCCGTTGCTATAATGTGTGATGCACTGCTATAGCTGCTGTTGCTGCTGCTACAGTGCGGCACGGCGGCTGCCCTTATTGCTAATGCTGCCTGTGTAACTATTGCAAATGCCAGTGATGACTGCTACTGCTGCTGCTGCCGGCGCTATGGCTATTGTTGTGAGCGGTTTCTCTGCCGCCACTGCTCCTATTGCGTGGCACTGCAACTACCGTGGCTGCTACGTCTACTACTACTACTACTGTTGCCGCCACCATCGCTAATGCAGTTGTGCGTGCCTCACCGCCCCTGTGGCGTTCACATGTAGTCGTTTCGCGCTCCCTCACGCTGCTACTAGCGTGGCGCCACATGGCGCGTTCTCTTTGCGTTCCGCCCACTTGTGCCGCTTCTGCTGCTCACACGCCCCCTATGCTCTGATACCAAATTGGAAATATTTTAGGGCATGCAGGCCCATGCAAAAACAAACATGAGCCTTGTGTGTGAGTGCAATGCAAAACCATTTTTTTTGGCTGGAACGCATAATATGAAGGAACAAGGAGAAAGTGCAAACGAGCCCCTAGCAGGCTTACGTATGGGCACCGACACTAGCCGCATCAGGCCCCGTCACCCACACTGAACTCAAACGAGTAAGCAGGGAGAACACACTGCATACACCAGGACAACAATCAAAAGTGGTCTCCTCAAGGCACAGGAACAGCTCTCCGAGTGCCCGGGTCTCGACGACCGAGAAAATACAAGCACTGCTAGAAAATCTTAGAATGAGCGTCCAGACATCATGCTCGGCTTTTCGAACATCCGAAGCACTAATACAGCCACCGGGTCTCCTCGCCGCACCGGGATAGTCCACTCGGTGCGTGGGTCTCAACCCACTGAGAAAACTCTCCTAGCTTCAGACAAGTCCACAAGGCTACCAGAACGCATTGAACGCATCTCGTCGATGTTGTCATAGATGTTGGAGAAGTCTCGTGACACTCCGAATGCTCGTTGTCTCGTCACATCCTCCTGTACCATATATCACCAATGTAGGCATATGGGTAATCCATCAGCATCGGTCGTGACCGGTGGAAGCCACAAAAACCAACATGCTATGTGCGGAGCATGCTCTAAATGGCAGAGCTGTGTACGTGGCACAAGTGACGCTGGACGAGGTGAGTATGCTGCGACAACAAAGTGCTCGTGACAAAAACAACTATTCTGTCCCTCATTGTGGTCTGTTGTGTGAGGGGTGAGGACAAGGGAGAAAACGAGTGATGTATAGTTGGGTTTTTCTCACATCCGTCATTGTGGTCTGTTGTGTCCTCCTGGCTTGTGTACATTGGCATGTTGGTGACTGACGGCGAGACTTGACGCTGCTTGAGTATCGTCCAGTGGAGCCGACGCACGCTGAGGACTACACGCAGTTCGCTCGAGCTTCCTCAGCCCAATGTGCTTGGCTCCATCGACAAGCCTTCTCGGCGGTCGGGCCGCTGGCGATCACTGCCACCGTGGATGCTGTCTGCATGGGTCTAGTGCAAGATCTGACTGTACCGTTGCGTCTAGAGCGTCCTGATCTGCTTAGGATCCAAATCTCATGCTAGCGTGGCACTGTTGTCACCAGGGACTAGTGTAGGCACTGCCTAGGTTTGGGCAGCTATAACTCCTCACTGTTGTTTTTCTAGGTAATTCTGACCATACGACCGCGTTCGTAGCGTCGGTTTTATGGCATGGTCCAATTTTCTGGCAAAGCGGATGACGCCCGGGTTTTGGGCTGTCGGCCGTCTGGCAGGGCGCACCGAGAACACGTGCTAGCCTGAAAATAGAGCTTTTTTCTGATTGGCCGGTGAACTGAGTAACAAGCTCTACAGAGCTGGGGGAGGCTAGTTCTTGGAGGGGTCTCACATTGTGTCTCATTCTTCATTCCTGATCAGTTACTTACAGTTTTCAGCTGCTTTCTGGCACAAACACTGGCACACACATTTCTAAGTAACAAGCCCACAGCACTCACACTTTGACTCTAGAGTGACAGACTGAGGGGGCAGCAGACTAAGCAACAAGCGTGGAAGCCCGCACGATGCATCAACAACGCTGCTGCCCCAACTTGCTGCCTTGGAGTTCTAGCTTGGTATCAGAGCCGGAGCGCAGCAACAGTAGTAGAATACTGGCATACAGGTACCAGACAACGCCGGCGGACCCCCATACGCGGCAGTGGAGGGGAAATGCTGCCGGATTTTTCCTGGCAGCATTGACCAGCCTGGCGGCGGCGTCATTATTTTGCCCACGGCCACTGGGCCACGGGAAATGCTGCTGGATTCTTCGGGCAGCATTGACTCCCACGCGTGACGCGAGGAGGTGAGCGGCGAGCGACGTCACGCACCACGACAACGATGCACGGCGCGTTGTCAACCAGGTGTGACTGTGCTGCAACCAGCAACAGCAACAACAGCTTGCAACAGCAGCAAGTCGTGGCAGCAGCAGCCAGCAGTAGCTGTGCTCAGCAGCAGCAGCCGGGAGCAACATCAGCTTGAGGCAGCTTGCAGTAGCAGCCGTCCATAGCAGCAAGCAGCAACAGCAGCTAGCAACAGCAGCTCGCAATAGGAGTAGTGTGCAGGAGCAGTGAGCAGCAGCAGCAACCGGCTGTAGCAGTAGCAGTAGCAGCGAGCAGCAGCCAGCAGCAATAGCTGTAGTAGTGGCCAGAAGCAGCTCGCAATAGTAGCAATTGCAGCTTGCAACAGCAGCCGCATCAATTGCAGCTCGCAACAACAGTAGCAGCAGCTGCTTGCAACAGCAGCCGCAACAACAGCTGCTACTATTGTAGCTTGCAACGAGCAGCGAGCTACGAGCAGCAAATTTGCTGCTCGCAACTCGCAACAAGCAGTGAGCAGCGAGCTCGCTGCTTGCTGCTCGCGGCTCGAAGCGAGCACAGAGCTCGCTGTGACGACCAAGAAAAAACAAGGAAAAAAATCCCCCACCCTGTAGGTGGCTCTGCATCGGCTGCAGCCACCACCACAATCGCTACACCAGCCACAGCATCTATAGTAGCACGCAACAACTTAGTAGCAGTAGCAGCAGCTGCTGCTGTAGTAGCTGCGGCTGCAGCAGCAATCGCAATAGCAACAGCAGTAGCAATAGCAGCAGCTGCAACAGTAGCAGTAGCTACTGCTGCAACAACAGCCGTAGCAGCAGCAGCAACAGCAACAGCAACAGCAGCAGCAGTAGCAGCTGCTCCAGAAGCTAACCGCTTGTAGTAGCAACTGCAGCAGTAGCAGTAGTAGTAGTTGTAGCAGCAGCAACCACCCTACAGCTGACACATCAGCGACTCCAACAAGAGCCATTGCTGATGTCAGCAATTCTCAGCTAACGTCACTACTGAAGTCACTGCTAAAATCACTACTGACATCACCAACAAAAAAAACTCTATAGCAGAAACGCTACAGATAATGCAGCAGCAATTGCTAACGTCAACATCCTAGGCTGAACGCAGTGCTAATGTCATTGCTGACATTAGCAGCACAAAGAAAAAAGGAGAACAAGGAGGGCCAACAAAATACTATGGTTGACAGGCCTAGTGGGAAGGGGTCCTCCTGTGTTGGGGGAACCCCAAGCCTCCTTTTCCTGTAGTTGCTGTAGCAGCTGCAGCAGTAGCAACAGCAACAGCGGCAGCAACAGCAACAGCTGTGGCAGTCCACGGGCTTCGTCACCTGCTCCTCTAATCCACTTGCCGCCATTCAGCAATAGCTTGCCGCACTGATGCAACAACTTGTAGCACTGCAGTTGCTAGCATATCTGACACACGCAAGTATCCCGCCGCCCTTCCTTCCTCCTAAGCACGCCAGTCCTGCTGTGTTTGCTGCCATGCATTACTGGGTGTAGCAACAGACCCAAAGCCAACGACAGTCAGTGTCATCAGTCCTTGGCCCCACTCTGGGTGTCGGCCGCAGGCAAAAGGACTTTGAGACCCCGCCCTGCGGCTTCAGGCCGGCGAACAGTTCCGGAGCTGGGAGCTTAGCTTCCGCATCTGGGCGCAGGGTGAGGGCTTGTGGGCCTACTATACTCTTCCGTACAACTCCACCTAGGCCGACCAGCTGTATGATGCTGGTCGTGCAGTTCGCGCCCACGTCCCAGTCGCTCCTTTGGCATCACGCCTAGGCATAGAGCCCTTCCTTGGCGACTTCACCACTGGCGGCATACCGGACCTTGTAGCCGCATGACATGACCTCACACGTTCCCATCGCCTATCCAGCAAGACTCCAGCTCGACCTGCCTCGCCCTCCCCCCCATAGAAGTGCGAGTTGCGTCAGCTCCTACCTATCTGCTCTGCCGTGCATGACTGAGACTGAGCTGCAGTTGTGTTCTGCCTCCTTGTCTATTTCATTGTCTCTTGTGCTCTGTTTTAGCCATCTCTATGACGACCTCGCATGGCTTGAGGATTGGCAGTCCCGGTTCGTGCCACTGCCCACCACTTTCGCGTCTCTTGCGTGCTGCGATGTGATTGTTAGTGATCTGGCAACTCCGGTCCAGGATTCTGCAGAAACCTGGATCATCGACTCCGGGGCCACGCATCACATGACGGCCTCTCGGAGGCCTTCGGTATGCTTGGTCCTGTTGGCGATGTGTCGTGTTTCTGGACGGGCTCCAGACACGTATTGCCTGTCTGCGGCAGTCGGCGTCGTTCGTTTCGGTGGTCCTGCTGGTGATGTCTTCGTGACTGATGTCGTCTTCGTCCTAGGTCTTGAGCTCAGCCTCCTGTCCGTCACTGCCCTTGACCGCATGAGCATGGACATTTTGCACTTGCGTGGCAGTGGCATCGTGTCGCTAAGTCTGTCCGATCTTGTCGTTTTGCACGCCACCGCCTGTGGCAACCTGTGGCATGTGCCTTGTTTGTCCTCCACTCCCTCCGTCCCCTCCACGTCGGCCACCACTGGCCATGTGTTTGTCACCAGCACACTCCCACTACAGCACATACATCTCTTGCACCGCCGCCTTTGCCACGTCCATTCTACTGTCGTCGATAGCATGCTCCACACCCAGCCGGCCAAGGGCCTGGACCCGGACTCCTTCCCCTGGCCGTGCCCCACAGAGTGCATTCATTGCGCTCAAGGCAAGATGTACCGGTTGTCATACCCTCAGTCTTTCTCTTGTACATGTGCCCCTTTGGACCTAGTCCATTCCGATGTCATGGGTCCTCTCCCTACCGAGTTTTTCAGGGAGCATGGACGCTATGTCCTCACCCTCGCTGATGACTACTCTCGCTATCGCTGGGAGTGACATCGCTCTTGTGCCAAAGGCATAAGAGTGATGTTGCTCCCGCCATTCAGGACTGGCTTGTCCGTGCGGAGTGCGATTGTGGATAAACTCTTTTTGCTTTCACTCTGATCGGAATGGCGAGTACATGGGAGAGACCACGACTTTTCTCGCCCCCCGCGGTATCCATCACAAGTTGTCAACGCCTTATACACCAGCCCAGAACAGCATCTCCAAGCGGTTGAACCGCACCATGGCTGACTCCGTCCGCACCATGCGGGTCGAGTCTCGCCTCTCTCATGGATTCTACTTTGAAGCCGTGGCCTACATGACGTGGGTCTGGAACTGAATTCCCCACGGCCCTCTTCCCCGCCAGTCCACGCCGTACCAGCACTGGTGTGGTCAACGGGCTAACCTTTGCCCCGCTCGCGTCTTGGGCTGCGTGGCCATTGTGTGGCTGCCCGCCCCGCAGCAGGGTAACAAGCTCACTCCCTACAGACTTCCTTGCACCTTCCTTGGTGTCTTCCGTCAGTCCAAATCCTGGCGCTTCTAGAATCCCTCCCGGCATTGCATCGTTGAGTCCCGCAATGCCCTCTTCTTTGAAGTGTTGTTTCCCCGTGACCTCGTTCACTCCTGCTTGTCGATGTACCTCCTGTTGCATGGGGGGGGTGGTAAGTCCGTCCTCCATCCTGCCGCTTCCGGACGACACATCACCTAGTCCCTCAAGGCCAGCACCCCCAGCCCTATCCGTTGGTCTTGCCGAGCTGGTAGCCAGAGTCGCGTCCGCTGGCCCCTTTGTGCCGACAGCCCCGTCCGATCGTGCTAGTCCCTCTACACTGGTAGTCCCAATTGCGTCCGCTGGCCCCTCCACGTCGGCAGCCCCGTCCAAGTCTGCTGGTCCCTCCCGGCCGGCAGCCCCAGTAACGTCCGCTGGCCCCCTCCGCGTAGGCAGCCCTGTCCGAGTCTGCTAGTTCCTCCGGGCCGGCAGCCCCAGTCACGTATGCTGGTCTCTCCGGGCCGGCAGCCCCATCCGCGTTGCTGGTCCCTCTGGGCTGACACAGCCGTTTGTGTCCACTGGCTTCTCTGGTCCGGCAGCCCCGGTCGTGTCCGTTGGCCCCTCCAAGCTGGCAATCCCAGTGGCAGTTGCGCCCCCCGCGCCGGCAGCCCCGTCCACGTCAACTGGTTCCTACGTGTCGATAAGTCCGTCCGCGTCCGCTCATCCCTCCGGGTCAGCAGCCCCCTCCACCTCCACCAACACCACACACTCGTTGCAATCTCCTACCCTATAACGCTATTGGCGTTGCCTAGGCGGCAGCCTCCGACCCAAGCTGTCACTGAGTGCACAGACCGCCATACCACGTCCTGTGGCGCCTCGGCCCCCCGTCGCCCCATGTGTCTCTTCTGCTCCTACGATAGTGAGTGGGGACCCTGGCACCAAGGCCCTTGGCCTAACCATTTGGGCCATCATTGCAGATCTCCACCCGGGCTCCGCACCTGGCTACGCCATGCTCCATCACGAGCATCGGCATGCCGTCACGGTTGCACTCATGTGCATCTCGCCTAGGGCTCGAGATGCACACGCCCTTGCAGTCCGCTCCACGGCATATTCGGAGGACCCTGCCACCCTACGTGATGCTCGAGCCTCCCTCAAGGCTGCACAATGGGATGCTGCCTGCGCTGACGAGCTCGCTGCTGTCAGACAACACCACGTGTATGACCTCGTCGAACTGCCTCCAGGTCGGAAGGCCATCGGTACCAAATGGGTCTTCTAGTGTAAATGGAAGCCAGACAGGTCCTTGGACAAGTATAAGGCCTGCCTCACAGCCAAGGGGCTTGCTCAGGTCCCTAGGGTTGATTACGACCAGATCTTTGCCCCAGTCGGCCGATTCTCCACTAGCCGAGCGCTCTTCAGCCTGGTTGCCCAGCACGGGTGGGAGCTGCATCAGATGCATGTAATCGACGCTTTCCTTCATGGCTTGCTGGAGGGAGAGAAGCTCTACATGGTCCAGCCTCCAGGCTTTGACGATGGCACTAAGAAGGTCTTGCGGCTACGGAAGGCCATCTATGGCTTGAAGTAGTCGCCTCCGTGCAGGAACTAGGAAATTAGTTGCACGTTCCTTCGCGGTGACCTCCCGCATACCACTACTGACCCAGCACTTCGCATCAGCCCGCGAGGCCAGACATTCGCCGCTATCCTGGTCTACGTCGACAATCTTCTCATTGCGTCGCCACACATGGCTACCATCTAGAATGTCAAGGACTTGCTGCACACCGCCTATCAGATGAAGGATCTTGGTTCTGCCCGAGTTTTCCTAGGCATGGAGCTCCAGCATGATTGCTCCCAGGGCATCCTACACGTCCACCAGGCTGCCTATGTACAGACTCTATCCACTCGCTTTGTTGAGGACCTGCCCCTCGTGGCGAGTGCGTCTTCACCCATGTCACCGGATGGCCAAGTGAAGCTTAATACCTCTGGCCTAGCTGTTGTGGGGGAGCCAGTTGACGTGACCATGTATCTGCGAGTCATCGGGTCACTGATGTTTGTGGCGATGAGGTCACGCCCAGAGATTGCGCGCGCTGTCAACCTCCTGGCTCAGCTCTCTCAGGAGCCGCGTCGTGTCCACTTCGAGGCCGCGATCAGAATGCCGTGCTATATCATCTCAACTCCACAGTGAGGTCCCATGTTTTGCCGAGAGCCGTCTATGGTCGCTGTGGGCTACACCAACAGTGACTGGGCCGACAGTCCGGACGACAAGAGCCGCACAGGCTGGATCTTTCTGGTTGGCGGCACGGCTGTGTCTTGGCGTAGTGGCAAGCAGGGGTGCTTTGCACGTAGCACTACTGAGGCGGAGTACATGGGCATTGGCTCGGGCGCATGTGAAAGCGTGTGGTTGCATTGTCTATTGTCTGAGTTGCGTCAATCCGTCGCATCTATCACGTCGCATTGTGACAATGAGAGTGCTATGGCCATCGTCAACAGTGACGGTGTGCATCACACACACACAAAGCACATCAGTGTTAAATATCAATATGTGCGCTCGTTGTTACAAGACGACAGCGTCAACATTGTGTGGGTTGAGACAGCACGACAGCTCGCTGACTTCTTGACCAAGGCACTGAACCGCGACTCGTTCAAGAAGGCTGTGAGTCCGGTCGGTGTACGTCCATGAGTAGCACTCTTTTCTCCTGCCTGCGTCTCTTCGTGCCCTAGGGGAGTCTGTCTGTTGAATTTGTTGCTGCCCGCACATGTGCACTGCGCATGTGAGTCATCGGGAAGTGTTGGTTTTTTCTCACATCTCTCATTGTGCTCTGTTGTGTCCTGCCGACTTGTGTACATCGGCATGCAGATGACTTACGGCGAGATTTGACGCTGTTTGAGTGTCGTCCGGTAGAGCCAACGCACGCTGAGGACTACACGTAGTTCGCTGGAGCCTCCTCCCTCTGGCAATGTGCTCAGCTCCATCGGCAGGTCTCCTCGGCGGTCGGGCCGCCGGCGGTCACTGCCACTACAGATGCTGTCTGCATGCTTCCAATGCTGGATCTGACTATACCGTTGCGTCTGTAGCGTCCTGTTCTACTTAGGATGCAAATATCATGCTAGCGTGGCACTGTTGTCACCAGGGACTAGTGTAAGTGCTGCCTGGGTTTGGACAACCATAACTCCTCACTGTTGTTTTTCTTGCTGATCCTGACCGCACGACTGCAATCGCAGCGTTGGTAATGGTATGGTCTAGTTTACAGGCAAAACAGATGAGGTCCGGGTTTTGGGCTGTCGACCGTCTGGCAGGGCTCACTGAGAAAACCTGCCCGCCTGAAAATAGAGCTATGTTCTGATTGGCCGGTGAACTGAGTAACAAGCTCTACAGAGCTGGGGGAAGCTAGTTCTTGGAGAGGTCTCATTCTTCATTCCTCATGAGTTACTTCCAGTTTTCAACTACTTTCTGGCGGTAACACTGGCACACACATTTCTGAGTAACAAACCCAGATCACTCAGACTTAGACTTTAGAGCGGCAGACTGAGGGGACAGCAGACTAAGCAACGTGCGTGGACGTCCGCACGCTGCATCAACAATGCTGCCGCCCCAAATTGCTGCCTAGGAGTTATAGCTTGTACCACAAGTCATCAGAGACTCTGAATGCAACATCGCACGGCTAGACAGACAAAGAGTGACTCTGCCAATGCCACCAACGTGTAGATCATCCATGCTCGTGCTGTCGAGAGGAGTGATGGAGAGGAGGCTGAGCCCAAGGCCATGCATATACAACACATCAATGACGTAGACATCATCAGACGGACCGCGAAAACGGAAAACACCAACACCACGAACAGGAAGTACTTAACCGGAACCTGTCTGAACACTCTGGATAGCCAATCGGGCCAAGCATACTGAACGTCTAACAAGACTTCATGTGATGCGTACTACTAGGATCGAGGATCCAGATGCCATCAGAGTCGAGGACCGATGTGGTAATGTTGCACTGAGCGACTTGACATGTGTAAGCTGCTGTTCCAGGCATGAAAGCAGCAGCTAGGTTAGTGCAAGGAAGATGATGAAAATTGAACAGATCTGTGCTTCAGGATAAGACTCTTGAATCCAGAACCAGTCACAATAAATCTGCGCTCATTGAACCAGTCGCTGATAGCGACACCAGAGGGCAGATAGGTGACACCAGAGGAGAAAGATGTGCCTTGAGTTGAATGCCGTAGAAACAGATACAAGTAAACTACAAGTCTAAACACTGGCCTAAAATATCCTCGAGCTGAGCTTTGTTTCCCTCCGCTTCGCGCACTGGTCAGATCCGTATGCCGTAGGTAGAGATCTGTTGGCGATGGCCGTCAGTCTTGTCGTCTTCTGTTTTAGCTTTGCCTCCAGCAGCACGTATTCTGTTTACCATTTATTCAATGGTCGTGGACCGTCGATCCTTGATCGTACGTCCAGAGCATGTTCCATCGATAATGGTCCGCCTCCCCTGTCCGGTGCATCACTCTCAGTTCTGCTGCCATCTGCCACGTCACCAGTTGTGCTCTCACACTCGGTCCTCTTGTAGTGCGTAAGCCACGGTGTGTGAAGGTGCAAGGCCTCTAAAGATGTATGTTGTTCATCACTACTGGTCTAACATGAACAGGTACCAAGTGGACAGGGCGAGGCACGGGATAACCCTCTCTCCTGATCCCAGACACAGAATAGGTCAGATAGCGTAGAGTAGATAGACGGAGGGTTAGTGGAGAGAGGGGCACCTCTCCCCTGGCCCTCTGTCTTGCTCCATTTCCTTATCCTTCCTTTCTGCCATTGGCTTCACATCCAAGAACCAGATTCCAACAGAAGACACAATGCACAAGGTCGGTAGAAGCCATGGAGGCTTTATGTGAAAGTTGGAATGACTGAACGAGACACACGCAACGAGGTGATGTCCGTAAGGTGGATGGAGGCGAGCAAGCGAGCAGCAAGCTTGATCTTGCTCGCCATCCTCCAATACTGGCGGATAGGACCAATCTACCCACTACATAGTTTCAACCTGTGAACACGGGCACTGGAGAGGAAACCTGCCAAAGAACAGGCTACAGTGTGAACCTGAAATAAATGTGCGTGCGTGCATGCATGCATGCAAGCCAGAGGTGAATGCACGTGAGACTTGTGCAACTGTCTGGCCATGAGGCTCGCCGTCTAGTCATGCCACCAAGACGTAGCAACCAACAGGGGTTACCTCTCTCTAGTTAGTCACCTGCATCAGTTAGGTGAGTGTGCAACAAGGCAAGAGGTCACCACATGGCACTGACAGAAAACCAACACTCCCCCTTGACCCACGGCCGACTTGCACAACGACACTCACAAGCACTGCACCGACATCACAAGGAGTGACACGACACAACAATGTACACCAAAACTGGCGCAACAAATCAACCAGGAGTATCATGAGGATACAACAGCCCAACAGCGTGAACTGCTGCCTTGAAGAAATGAGGAAGTTTGTTTGTTGCTGACGGGTGTTGACCCACACAATCTGAACATCGCCTGTAGCCACACGCTCACGCACAAAATGATGCTCTACATTGATATGCTTTGTCCGAGTGTAGTGTATGCCATCATGCTTAGCAATGGCCTTTGTGCTTTGGTTGTCGCAGTGCAAGGTGATGCAGCGAATGGGAACACACAACTATTACAACAAACAACACAACCAGACACTCTCACAGGTTCAGCACCAAGAGCAACGTACTCTGCCTCACTGGAGTTCTGTGCAACACAACCCTGCTTGCCACTTTTCCAAGAGATCGCAGTCCCACCAACAAGAAAGATATAGCTAGTACGACTAGGTGGAGCTGTGTCATGCGTCCAATCACTGTCAGTGTATCCATCAACAACCACTGACGACTGCGCGCGGTAACAGAGGCCAACTTGAGCAGTGGAGAGCACATACCGCACCACACGCAATGCGGCCTCCATGTGTCGTGCCCGTGGAGACTATGATAAATGAGCAAGGAAGTTCACAGCAAAGGCGACGTCTGCTCTCATGGTGGTGGTCAGGTACATGAGAGACCTTATGACTTGCAGATGGTTGGTCACATCCACTAGCTCCCCTAGATTTGACACGTCCAGTGTTTTCAACAACCCCTGACCGGCGGGCGTCATCGGTGTTGAGGTAGTGGGGACAGACTCAAGCAGAGAGGCAAAGCACTCCCCCATATTCTGACGTATGCAGCCAGGTGAACGTGGAGAACACGACGAGCACGGTCACGCTCAAGCTCCATGCCAAGAAACACCCGACCTGGGACTAAGCCTTTCATATTGTACGTAGCCTACAGTAGGGACTTCACATTTGACACTGCTTTGTGACTCGGGGACGCAATAAGCATGTCATCGATGTACACGAGGATGGCGGCAAAAGGTGCAGACCGTGGAGTGACAAAGACGGAGGGATCATCCATGCTCCAGTGATATCCCCCCTTCTCCAAGGTGGAGGTGATCTCTTGTTTCCAACACCTTGGTGACTGCTTGAGGCCATAGAGAGCCTTTCGCAGTCTCCCAACTCGATCGGTGCCATCAGAGAACCCTGGAGGCTGCACCATGTAAATCTCCTCATCTAACCGATTTTGCTAAAATGCATTGTTCACATCCATCTGCTCGAGCATATGGGTGTGAACAATGCCTTCAAGCACAGGAAGGCTCAATATGTGGTGTAGCGTCCGACGGGAGCAAAAGTCTCGTCAATGTCAACGCGTGGGACTTGAGAAAACCCCTTGGCTGTGATTCTTGCCTTGTACTTGTCGACCTCACCATTAGGCTTGTACTTACAACAAAAGACCCATCGTGCATCGATCGCCTTGCGGCCTGGTGGGAGATTGACCAGCTTGTATACGGAGTGGTTATCAAGGGCTCTATGCTCGTCTTGCATGGCAGCCTCCCATTGCTCAGAGTCGGGCGCGGTCCGTGCCCATCGAACTGTGGTCGGATTAGGCGATGGCGGTATGGTGGCAACTGTTGCATTGCACTCGGCGATGCTACCAAGGACAGTAGCTTCAAGCGCATGCTCGTGCTCCGACATGAGCAGTGTGTACTCAAGGACAGAGCTAGGGTGAACAACCACTGTGGCTAAGCCCAGGGCGTCCATACCAGGTGGTAGCGCTGGGGAATTCCCAGACAAGATCTGAGAAGGTTGGACGGAGGACGATGCACCACTAGAGGAGCGAGAGGGAAGCGTACAGGCGTCCACCGCGAACAAAAGGTTCAATGTGTGCAGGACCAGGAGGATCACTGGATGGACTAGGCATGACAGGGGTGAGCGGACTGGATGGGGACGCAACAGAGCGTACGGAAGATACGGACGCAGATGGGACAGGTGAGGACACCAGAGGGGATGGCGGAGCTCCAAGAAAACTAGACGACACCGACAGGGGGGTGTCAGAGGACGGTGGGGTCGCAGCACCGGATGTTGGAGACCGCTCCGAGGGTGAAGGCTGTTGAGATGGGACAGTAGCAGGGACCGTAGGGGCAGAGGAGAATCCAGGGCCGACCTCCCCCTGCAACCAAGAGAGCGATAGCAGGGAGGCAGCGGACGAGTGATGATTGAAGTCACGGAGAAACACGGACTCGAAGAACGGGACTCAACGACGCGCTGACACTCTGGGTCCTAGAAGTGCTAGGCCTTAGATTGGGAGGAGACACCCAAGAAGGGACAGAGATACCCATGCGGGAAGAGTTTCATGTCGCGGAGGTCCTCGGGGAGCTAGACATACGCAATGCTACCCCAGACGCGAGCAAGACGGAGGTCAGCATGAGAGTCATACCAGCGCTCACAGGGGGTAATGGTGCATGGAAGAGGACCGTGCGGTACGCGATTCCAAAACCATGTCATATAGCTTATGGCTTCAAGGACAAACAGAGGGGAAAGCCCAAACGTAGAAAGAAGGGTGCAAACGCCATCGGCCATGGTCCGATCCCAGCGCTTAGAGACACCGTTTGGTCGAGGTGTGTAGGGTGCTGAAGTCTCCAGATACATCCCATGGGACTCAAGGAACCAAGCGGTGGGTCCGAGGAATTCACCGTCGCAATCACTTCGGAAGACGTACCAGGAGCGCTGACACGCATGTTCAGCCTGAACGAGCCAGGACATGATGACCGCATCAACATCACTCTTTTGACGAAGAGCAAAGATCGAGAAAAAAATGAGGAAAATCATCAGTAAGACAAAGAACGTAACGCCCGATCCTCCCAAGAAATTCATGGGGAAGAGGACCCATAACATCAGTGTGAACAAGGTTAAGAGGGTGAGCGGAATAGGAGTGAGAATAAGCAAAGGGAGAGCGATGCATTTTGTCTTGGGCACAGTCTAGGAAGTCAGAGGGACAGGGCGCAGGAAAAGTGGACGGAGACAAGCCAACAGCGGGCTTAAGCCAGAGCATACTAGTGATAGCATCAATGTGCATGTGGCCAAGACGGCAATGCAAGAGCTGGATGTTAGCAGGGGAAAGGGAAGGCGTGACATGAGCTGGAGCTCAGCCAGTTGCGGGTGCAGAGGGGGCATGAAGAGGGACACAATACAACTTGTTGCACTTAACCCCCCGCAAGACAACACGTCCAGAGGAGCGAAGACGGACAGTGCCAATGCCCTGACTGGCTGAGAAATCCATGTCCTCATTGTCGAGGGATGTCACCGGCAACATGCTGAGTTCCAAGAAGGCACAAATAGAACGTCAGGCAAAAATAGTACACCACTGGGACCGACACCAACACGGTGGACAGGAAGTAACTAGCATGAACTAGTGCGCAAAAAACGAACAGAGCCGACAGGACCCAACGAGACAAAGGTGGACCAAACAGAGGTCATGTGGTGGGTGGCTTTGGAGTCGAGGACACAGAAGCCGCCACAGGCACGGACATTGGAAAGGACGCCATAGGTGGCCACAATACCAACAGAGGACTGGGATGAGGCATAGGCAGCAAGGCAACGGGGGAGAACGACAGACTGCCAGTGCTCGACCCACAGAGCAGACGCTGACAGCAACCCAATGACGTAACCGGGGGGGGGGTCCCCATGGAGGACATTGTCAGACTGACATAGAAGACCTCTGTGCAACAAAGACACACTCTCACCTCCCTGATCACAAAGGTGAAGACGCCGGAGGAGAGACTGCTCCAGCTGGTGGTCGCCGTCGATGGAGGACGCAGACGATGGAGTAGGTGCACTCAAGGGAGGAGCAAACCACGGAGGAGGGATGTAGGCCGAGGAAGGAGGGACCGCGTAGGCGGGCGATCAATAGGGTGGCAGCCAGCACCAAGGATAGAGGACGGGCGGAGGGATGCTGGCGAGGCCGGCGGTGGAGGAAGCCTGAGCTAAGGAGGAAGTGGCAGACGAAGGAGAGCTAGAGCTGGAGCTGGCAGTGGAAGAAGGAGAGGAGCCGCTGGTGCGCGCCCAATGAGCATGCATGGCGCGCGCGAGGCGGATGTTGTCAGGGGGCGCAGGCAACAGGCAGCCGCTTGAGCACAATTGCAGCTACCTCATGTGCAAAGGCGGTGTGATTGTCATTGGCGACTTTGAGACAATCTTCAGCCTCACACTGAGCCTCGCGAGTGATGGTTAGCTGGTGTTGAAGGTCTTCTATGACCAACTCATCGTCACCAGGCATGGTGAAGATTGATGGGCCCTGCCGATAAAAAATTGGCAGAGTTTCCGTCGCCCCAGTGGGCGTGGGAAAACTGGGAGTGCCTTAGGCACGTTGGATATGTGCTCCAGGACAGCCCGACCCAAGTCACGCAGACAAGCCACCACAGAGAATAGAGTCAGAGGGCAGGAAAGGAAGATGCAGACCAGGAGACCTCACGAGGTTTGTGAGGGACTGCGCAAAAAAGCAAGGATCGGCAGGATAATGGAAGCAGCTGCAGCGGAGAGCATAGAGACGCAAGATGCAACTGGTACAACCAGTGCCAGGACGCATGTGGTGAAGGCGGCTCCAACGGTGGGAAGGACCGCCGCTGCAGTGACGGTTGCTGTGACGAGGGTGGTGATGTCAGAAGGCACCGATGCTGCTGATGCAACGACGACAGCTGTGGAGGTGCGAATGGCCGAAGCGGTGGAGGACACGGCAAAGGCTGCAGTCGCTGTTACAGAAGCCATACCTGATACGGCTACCACCAGCTGTGTCCCAATGTCTGCAGGTGCTTCAGCCACTGGTCCAGCTACAACCGCCGCCTTTGTGTAGGAATAAGTGGCACTGCCCATAGATGTGGATGTAGGGGCGCGTGCTGCACGAGCTGCGGTGGAAAACATGGCAGCAGCTCCATCTGCGGCGTCTATCACGGCAGACGCGGTCCATGCAAACTTGCGAGCAAGCTCCAGTGTGTCCTGACGCCAAGTTGAGTGCAGCGACTCAGCGGCGGCATTGTGCGGCTGCTCAACTCCCCTAGAGCAACCAAGGGAAGGAGGGCTTATCGGATTTTGTCGCGTAGTCAGCAGCGATGGCGAGGGGTGGCGTACCAGTCGCTCCTCCTGGTGCTTGCCGAGTGATGCCGCACCCTGGCACGTCAAGGGAAGCCAGCTTGACGTGCACCATCGCGGTGGCACGTGCATGGCAACCGCCACCACCGCTGCTGAGAGGGTGCTGCTGGGCAAATGCCACCACCGCTGTCGCGTGCGTGTTGCTACTGCCGTAAGGCTGCTTGTAGCAGCAGCAGCTGGCTGTTACTGTGGTTGATGATGCCGCTGTTTCTGTGTGCAGCAATGCAAAACGGCCGACACCGCTGCCGGTGCAGCATGCGCGTTAGTGCAGCTATAGGGCTGCTTGCAGCAGTCGCTGTCGGCTGCTGCGGAGATGCACAGCGCTGCTGCTCCTGCTGCGAGATGTCGATGCTACTGTTGCAATGCTGCTTGCGGCTAGCACTACTTGCTACTGCTGCTGCAGTTGACAATGCCGCTGCTGTTGCTGCAAGGTGCCCATGCTGCTGTTGCGTGAAGGAATGTGGCACGACGTTGCTGTTGCTGCTGCAAGGTGCCAATGTTGCTATTGCTGCTGTGTGAAGGAATGTGGCACGGCAGCCATTGTCAATGTGGCATTGTGCGCGCTACTACTGTAATGTTGCTTCAGGCTATCACTGCTTGCTGCTCCTGTAGTTGACAACAGCGCTACTGCTGCTTCTCAGGCCGTTTGTTGAGGACAAATCTAGAGTCAGCTGCAGCCTAAGCTTGCGGAAGCAGGGTTGCTGTGTTGGAGAGGTGCAACTCATGGGTTGGAATCCGCTACGCACGGCGGTCTTCCGTGCGGTTCTCTGTGAGGTCCTCCGTAGATGCAAGGACGAGGAGATGCAACGGTACTGCCCACTAGATGGGCACTATCCCTCCTAGTGCTGCCAAAAGAAGAGATCTGGGGCAGGGTGCTGGATCGGGGCCAACGTGTGGTGGCGAGAGGGCCGGCGAGCGGCGGCGAGAGGGCCGGCCACGAAGTTGTCCCAGAATCTAAGGGCGGCGCTTCAATGCGCCGTCCATCTTCCACGTGGCTCTGATACCGGTAAGCCGCTGTGCCAGACAAGCAAGCAGCAGCTAGGCTAGTGCAAGGAAGACACAATGCACAGGGTCGGCAGAAGCCATGGAGGTTTTACGTGAAAGTTAGAACGACAGAACGAGACACACGCAACGAGGTGACGTCCGTCAGGTTGGGTGGAAGCGAGTGAGTGAGCAGCGAGCTCGATCTTGCTCGCCATCTTCCAACTTTGGTGGATAGGACAAATCTACCCACTGCATAGTTTCAACCTGTCAACTAGGTCACTGTAGAGGAAACCTTCCCAAGAACAGGCTACAGTGTGAACCCGAAATAAATGTGTGTACATGCATGCATGCAAGCCAGAGGTAAATGAGACTTGTGCAGTTGTCTAGCTATGAGGCTCACTGTATAGTCATGCCACCAAGACATAGCAGTCAGCAGGGGTTACCTCTCTCCAGTTAGTCACCTTCATCAGTGAGGTAAGTGTGCAGTGAGGCCAGAGGTCACTGTGTGGTACTGACACAAAACCAACAACATGACGCAAGGAACGGGCGTTGCACATGAGTATGAGATGCAAATCGTGTTTGCCAATCATCAAGCCAGGCAAAATCATCCAAGAGGAGAGTAGGAACACAATGGTCATCCACAGAGGGATCATCACGGAGAGGAGTCTCCGACTGAAAACTGTCTGTGACCTCCTGACTAGAAAACATACAACTCGTACTTCCCTGGGAACAATGAGGAGGGATAAAAAGGCAGTGTGTAACAAACTGCTCCAGGTGGTGCTTGCAAACAAAGGGCATGAGAATCCGAAGGTAGTGCGGCGTGGCCATGCCGGAGGGAGGAGCTGAGGTGTAGTTGAGTTACAACGGTGGAGGTGACTATGCCAGATACGGAGTCCATGTAGCAACAGGTCTGACAGAAAGGCATTAAAGGGGTCGGGGATATAATCATGACTGTTGCACTGCCGGTGGAGGGAACTACTGCTGATGAAGAGGAGGAAGCGCCAACAAGAGAGGCGGTGGTAGCTGCAGCAGTACCAAGGAACCGCTCACTCTCGCAAGGCATGGCGCTGACGACACTAGAATCGTCAGTGGGTAGTAGGGATGTATACCAGCCATGACCTGGCTGGCCACAATTGTGGCAGACAAGAGAGCTGCTACGGGAGGAGTTGTTGTCGGACACCTACTGGGTCTTGCCCTTCCCCTTTATCCCACGTCCCCCCTTGCCGCGGCCAGCACCACGCGTGGCTCCGGCGGCACCAGGGATCCTAGTCGACAAAGGTGTAAGAGAGGTAGAGCTGACTGCTGCTAATGCCTCTGTATCTCCACGCTGCATGCGAGTGTCCTAAATCTCCTTCTCCTAGTCTAGGAACCGGGAACAAAACAAGGACATCGGAGTGCCCTCAGACGCCATGGCATCCAAGATCTCGTGGTCAAAGTTGAAGAGGATCTTCGCGTAGTCAGGAGTTGCAACGTTCTTGATGGTGAGGAGAGCGGCTAGCGGAGGCGGACCAGCCTTGCCAAGGCAATGGAGAAAACCCTGAGTGCAGATCCATTAGGTAGTGAAGGACTTTGAGTCACCCATCGTGAGGTCGCTGAAGCTCCTCAGAAGGCGACAAACGACGGCCTAGCCAGAAAGACGGTAGGGAGGTGTGAGCGTACTCCAGGCTTCACAGGGGACAGGGTTGGTACCGGCGGTAGGATCACCGATGAAGGGCTCGAGGTCAGTGAGATCACTCTCTGGTGCGGTGAAGACAAGGGCCCTAGCTGCACGGCCTACGTCAAAACTTCTCGAGGATGGAAAAATCGTAATTCAGGATGTCGTAGGGCTAGAGACCCTCACCCTGAGCCCACATGCAAAACAGTAGCTCCCAGGTCGCAAGCTATCCAACCTCATGGTGGGGTGGTGGTGTCTCAAAATCCTTCGGCCTTCGGTGAGTTCTGACTGCAATGCCTAGAGACCCTTTGACACTGGAGACGGACTGATGCTGCTGCTGCTGGTGCTTCTGGGCTATTGTCTTGGCCACGGCAGAGACTGTTGGCCATGAAGAGGCGGCTCGATGGGTGTGGCTGTCTGAGCAGACTGTAAGGTGGCAAGGAGTGTCAGCAAGTCGTCAACCTGTTGCTGAAGAGCGACGGTTGGGTCATTCGGCGTCGTCGCGCTAGTAGAGGTGGACTGCATGGCACTTGCGGTATCGGTTCTGGACATGGTAGCGGGCGGCGGACGCTGCCACTACTACTGTGTTTGTTATTGAAGTAGGAGAGTTGAGAGAGAGAGAGAGTTTTCCAAGAAAATTGAGTTGTTTGAAGGAGACAAAATGGCGTTTTGTGGGTTTTTTCCAATAATGTCATGCCAGTTCTCGAGTATCCCTTTTTGGGATTTCATTCATATGCCCAGTTTCTTTTCCTGGTTGGTGGCCAGCAGCCTGTCGAAGCTGCGTGGAAGCCTGCACGGCTTCAGCGCAGCTTCCGCAGCACCTACTGCTGTTGCTGCCGATGCCTTAGTCACTGCGGAGTTATTGCTTCTGCCACGCAATGCTACTGCTATCGCTGTTGTTGCATGCTGCTATTGCGATTGCCGCGAGTTGCTGCTGCGGTTGCTATTAGTGCTATTGTTGCTGTTGCTGCTGCTCCTACTGCTGCTGCTACTACTTTTGCTACTACTACTGCTGCTGTTGTCGCTGTTGCTGCTGTTGTCGCTGCTGCTGTTGCGGCTGCTGATGCCACGCTGCTGCAGCTGCTGTTGTGCACTGCGCTAGCTGCCACGCGGCTACTGTTGCTTCTACTACCACTATTGCTGCTGCTGCTGCTGCTGCTGCTCGGCTGCTACTAATGCTGCTGGTGCTACTGGTGCCTCGCTGTTGCTGCTCCTGGCGTGTTGCAGGCGGCGAGCGAGGGAGAGTGGGAGTCCAGTTTTTGTCTTTATTCCCGGATCTCCGGTTTGCGGGTCTGGCGGGGCTGATTCCACAGCTGCTGATGTGGCTGCACCCGGCTGGAAGGGTACGCCGGGTATAGAGAGAGGAGGAGGTAGAGAAAAAATGGGGAAGCAACGGGGACATTTTCCTTTTGNCTGCTGCTGCTACTACTTTTGCTACTACTACTGCTGCTGTTGTCGCTGTTGCTGCTGTTGTCGCTGCTGCTGTTGCGGCTGCTGATGCCACGCTGCTGCAGCTGCTGTTGTGCACTGCGCTAGCTGCCACGCGGCTACTGTTGCTTCTACTACCACTATTGCTGCTGCTGCTGCTGCTGCTGCTCGGCTGCTACTAATGCTGCTGGTGCTACTGGTGCCTCGCTGTTGCTGCTCCTGGCGTGTTGCAGGCGGCGAGCGAGGGAGAGTGGGAGTCCAGTTTTTGTCTTTATTCCTGGATCTCCGGTTTGCGGGTCTGGCGGGGCTGATTCCACAGCTGCTGATGTGGCTGCACCCGGCTGGAAGGGTACGCCGGGTATAGAGAGAGGAGGAGGTAGAGAAAAAATGGGGAAGCAACGGGGACATTTTCCTTTTGTGTGGAGGTGCCGCCGCGTTGTGCCTCTTTGCGTCGGCCATGCGACCACCTACGCTACCACCGCCATAGGGTCAATGTCACAAAAAAAACTTTGACAGTATCTCCCCCACGTCGGTAGCATTTTTAAGCCGCCACCAGGCAAGGCTAACTCTGCCGGAAGAAATCCAGCAGAGTCTCCCCTGCACTAGCGTATATGGAGGTCCGCAAACGTTGACTGGAACCTGTACGAAGCTGCTGCTGCTCAGTCTGTTGCATCCGCTACGCCATGTCTCTGATACCAAGCTTGAAGTGATGCTGCGCTAGTCTATGCAAGTCTACTTTATGCCGCCTCATACACTTGGACTGAAGTGTACGGCCTGCTGCGCCCAGAATTAGCGCCTGACCACTGCTGGCTGCTTTAGCTGTGAGAGGGAGCACTCGAACTCTAAATTTAGCGCTAGAAATTCAGTTAGAAGTGATTAATGACTGAGTTGACAACAAGAATGAGATATGGTGAGAGACCCCTCCCACACTAACCTAGGCCCTCACCTCCGTGGGTCTTGTTACTCAGTCTACCAATGAATCAGTCTATTTTCTGGCCTGTGGGGATTTCTCTGTGAGCCCTGCCAGAGGACCAACAGCCCCAACCCCGTGTGTTGTCCATTTTTCCTGAGAATTGGACCATACAAAAATATGCACATTGCAAATGCAGACGTGCAGTCAGAATCAGCTTGGAAAAATCACACACGAGAGATATGGCTGCCTAAGCCTAGGAAGACAGTATGCTACAAAGAGCGGTTGTCCATCGGTGGCATGAGTACCGGTGGCTGCTGTCGACAGAGCTCGGTGCTCACTGTTGCCAAGTGGGAGTCTCCACACAAGGAGAGAGGAGCAACAAATTTCAACTCGGTGCAACGTCCCCTCCATCGCTCAGCGCCCGCCATTGTCAACGTTCGCCGAGTCAGTCATCTGCACGAGCATCTACACCAGCCGAGAGGTCACATCACACATCAGTGAGATAGTGCACACACAAGTCACAACAGCCATTGCTGCTACGGTTGTTGCTACTTCTGCGATGTATGTTGTTTTTACAACCTTGCCTGTTCATTTGTTGAACCTGGTGCCAATGCTGCTGCTATTTCCATTCAACACAGCAGCAACAGTTACAGAAAATAGCCATACTGCAACAGCATCAATAGTGGCAATAGCTCTTGTAGTAGAAGTAGCATCGTTAGCATCAGAAGACGTAGCACTAGTAGGAGCAGTGTCAACAGTAGCAGAATTCACAATAGTAGGAGTTGCAGGAGTGCCAAGTGTAGCAGCTGCTATTGCTGCTACACTTGCCACTCTTGCAACTACTACTACTGCTACTTCTGCTTCTAATCATGCTGCTCCTACTAGTTCTACATCTTCCGATGCTATCGATTCTACTTCTACTACAAGAGCTAGTGGCACTTCTGCTGCTATTTCTGTATGGTTTTTGTTGCACCTGTTGTTACTGCTAATACTACTGCTGCTACTACCAGTCTGCCAATTACTAGCACTTCCTCTGTGACCACTGTCAGTGCTAACATCACCGCCACTACTACCACTACTGCTACTCTAGCTACTGCAGATGATGCTGCTACTGCTGCTATTCCTTTTACTCTTTCTACTGCTGCTACTTTCAATATTGCTGCGACTTCTGCTACGGCTGCTTCTGGTACTGCTGCCACAGTTGTTACTACTACTTCTTCCATTGCTACAACTACTATTTTTTCTCTTGCTTCTGCTACTGTTGCTGCTACTACAGCCACGTCTGCAAGCACTGCTGTTGTGCATTGTTCTGTTACTGCCGTTACTAATGCCGGTACTGATACTCCTGTTACTGCGACTCAAACAACGACTGCTACTACTACTTTGGCTGTAGTTTGGTCTGACGTTGTGGCTGCACTTGCAACTGTAACTGCGACTGCAAATGCAACCGCTGCTGCTACTGCCACTTGAACTGCTACTTCTATCGCTACTTCTACTACCATTGCTACTGCCACTGCTAGCTCGACTTCTGTTGCTACTAGTACATGCACATGTGCCAAGTATGGAAGGTATTGGAACTAATGAGCAAGAAATGATCTGAGAATGTTAACTGCCAGACCTGATGCACACCACCTAGGTTCCTGCTCTTGAGACAACCCTAGTTCCTCTTCTAAGACAATGAAGCTACCATGGGTCATTAAGAAAGACCAAGAAAACTGGATAAGTGGCCCGATATGCTGTCCAAGACAAGAAGTAAACAACATTAGCTGGGAATTTGAGTATCACCCATACATCAAGCACCTATTGCTCCAGATTCTATTCCTCCAATTCCACAGGACTTCGTCAGCTTCTTGAAGTGGACAGTGCTACAATCCAAGATGAAATCAAAATCAAGACTTGCACCAAGCCTGCCCAAGTCACCTGTGCAAAAACGCATATTGCATTGTGCATTATTGGCAGAGTGCAACCACTCGCACTGAGTGAACCATGATGCCTCTCGCTCTGATCAGGTATGTGCTGAACGTACATTCACCAAGTAGTCATTGCCATCTTGCCGAATCTATTTGCATTTACAGACAACTGCCAACTGAGCTTGTAGCGGGAACAAAGCCGCAAGTAGCGTCTTGAAGGTCTTGGTTGTGGCTTTTCCAGAGGCCCCATTTCCACTGCGATTAGTTATGGCTGGAAGTAACTGTGTAGAAGGATGTAGCTGCACCTCAAGCAGCTAAGGAACTGGAAGGAAGTGGCTGGATGGAAGAGAAATATGGCTTTTGCGACCGTTTCCATCCTACACGACTGGATGCTTGCATGTTGGGCAGGAGTCCTTTGCATGGAGCCACTGGTCAATGCACTGCAAGATTGATAGCAGCACCATGCCAAGTCACGTCCCATGAGGAAAGTACGTCACATGGGAATCTCAAAGTTTATTGAAGTGCAGGTTGAAAAACCTGAAAAACCTCATTGCAGAAATGAGAATACATTGATGCCAACTACGGAGGAAAATGGAGGAAGAATGCTTACACAAGTGTAGTCATCTTTAAGAGTAGCATGCACCATGAATCCCAGTTCCAATGCATCAGTCATTTTTGTAAAAGAAAATTGGCATGCTAAATTCACAAAAGACTTCACCAAATGACAAATCAATCCTCTCATTCAGTTATTGGTTATGCATCATGGTACTTAGAGCATGAGTTACCAAACCCACAGATACTCCACACAGGCCCTCACCTGCTTATGAAATGTGTGCATGCAGGGAAGTCTGCGCATGGTCTCTCCTTCAGAGGGTGTCTCCAGGCACACCACACACATGTCAAGGGGTGGTGCCGTTGAAGATGGAGATGCTGATCCATGCTCCTGATTAGACATCAAGGCAGGAAGATACGGATAAATTGCAATGTTTTTGAAATGAAAGAGCCTTCTGATCGAAGGCTCAGAAGACTGCAGGGGTTTGTGAAAACAATTGCACACATTTGTACTAGCCTTCTTCAGAGGAACTCACGCTGACTAAAAAAGTGGGAAACTGGTCGATGATGTCTTGGCTGACACCCGATCTTGATCCATGTTCCAAGAACAATGATAGAAGCGATGCCACCCTGCAAAGCAGCATTGATTTGAAAAAGAAAGGCTTCAGAAGGCTTTCCCGACAAATAAAAAACAAACAAAACCAAAAAGGAAAAAAACCTGGGAGTCAACAACGTCTGTGCAGAATCCAGAGAAGAAAAAGTAACATCAATACAGGTAGCAGGCACAATTTGAAGACAGAAAGGTGGAGAAGTAGGGAACTATGGCCCGAACAGATGAAGGAATCACGAGAGAAGTAGGGCGAGGGAGGCACATGCTCAAATCAGTATCTTCTTACAGCAGGAACATGAATCCCACTAAGACTCAAACATCAAACACATACACCGACGATGAAGAATTCAACGATCTCTTGCTCCTTTCTTACTCTTCTGGTTCAAGAGCAATGAATGTTCCAGCACGAATCTCAGGACTGGAAAGTTCCACCACGCTCAACGTGACTGAAACTCTTGTGATGTTTGGCCCATTTCCGCTGTCATCACTGGCAGGAGCACCAGCGACGCCACCTGTGCCACGTGGCTCGCCTGCACCGCCTTCCTGTGCAGGCTGGTGAGGAGGTTGTTGTGTTTGGTCTCCTTGGGGATCATTTTCGCTTCCAGAATTTTCATTTTCCTGAAAAAAAACATAGCCAAAGAGAGGGGGAAGAAAGAGCATTCTGATTTCTGATGTGATGATGACGACAACTAAGAAGACGACGACATTGACGACGACAAAGACGAGGAGAAGGATGAGGACGAGGACGAGGTGGTGGTGGTAGAGGAGGAGGAGGAGGAGGAGGAGGAGGAGGAGGA